>JAKUCV010005398.1:0-44170 GCA_028386065.3 Turnera subulata
CTGTACAAATGGGTCCTAACTTCTCTTGCTCTTCTTGTACTTCAACTCTTGATCATATCTTCTCTTGAATTCTTGATCACTTTGGTTGAGCACTTGTTTGCTTGATTTCTTTTTGCTTCAAGGTTGTCATCAATTGAGCCAAGGTTTGTCATTATCAAAACTCTGAAATGAAACAAGGAGGCATGAGTTCTAACACTCTCCTCCAGTAAAACTTGAAGAAACCTGAAGAAGAAATAGAAGAATAACTACCCAAACGGGTGAAAAAGAAAATGAAAAATAAAAATCTAGATTAACCTAATCACTAAGTTAAATAATATTAACGCCGATCCCCGGCAACGGCGCCAAAAACTTGATAGCTTCCCGCAAGTATACGGGGTTGTTGTAGTACCAAGGTCGTCTCACAGAGATCTTTGTTAAGTACTATTCAACTAAGCAACTTATGATTATCTAGAGAAATAAATAACGTTGAGGATTGATGTTTGAATCGGAAAATTAAAGCAAATAAAAATGATTAAAATTCAATAATATTAAATATCTAGGACTTCGGGGAATTCCTTGCCAACATTTCCATGCAATTAAGCTACGCATAAGCAGGCCATGTACTGTCACCACATAGCTAGCCTATGTAGAATCTATGAATTAAATTCTGAAATTAAACTCTCTTAAAAGAAAAGGTAAATCTAAGCTAGATCGATAACCTACTCTCGTAGTGCCGTAAAATCCCATCCTAGTTTACGTCCACTATCCATTTGCCAGTGATGAAATAAACTAAGAGCATTAAGAAATTTACCTACTTAATCTCTAATAAAAAGCACGCCTCCCTCGAGGTCGGTATTTAAAGCCCGGTTAATGTTTTTCTATAAGCAAACGACGCTGTCAATTAACGTTTCCCTATTATAAATTTACGCTAAACGATGGCCAGTCAATTAACATAGTGAAGATTCATTACTGGATCAAAAGAGAATAAATTCAGAGAATAAAACTTTAATTAAATAAGCATGGAAGCATTAACAAGTTCATCCCCTAATCCTAGACAGGAAAATTAGCTAGACATAACAATTAGAAAGAAGACAAAAATAAAATGGAAATGTATTAAGGGAGGAGTAAGGGAAGAAGACAAATTACAAATGATGACGAATATGGCTCCTCTTCAATAATGTAGTCTCCACGTACATAAGCCTTTTACAAATCTAATTGCAAAGAGAAAAGCTAACTACCTAGTATTCTATTTTGTCTTTTTGCAGGAAGTGTGTGATGCCTTGTACCATGAAAGGACCAGCCTTTTATAGGAGAAAAAGACAATGAATTTGGTACCAAAGGGCACCAAGTGACGCAAAAATTGGTGGCCAAAACCACCCACTTTGCGCCAAAAATAGATAACCAACTCCTCCCTTATTTTAGTTGACCACTACCAGCCAAGGAATGGGTCTCCAACTGAACCCTTCCTCCACGTTTTCAGCTCCAAAATGACCAGCAAGACTAGGTCTTGCTTCTTGGATTTAAGTGCATATGTGTCCTATTTGGATGGTGGATAGTACATGTTGGACTTCTTTGAATCCTCCAAGACTTCTTCAAATTTAGCAAGTGGACCTCCCATGTGACTTATACATATTTTAAGATAAATTCTGGAAAATTTGAGACAAGTTCTTGGCGCAAAATTCTGGGCTTGCCACGTGGCCATGGGCTGCCTGTGCTGAAACGGGCTGCATGGGTTGCTCATGCGAGAAATGTGCAATTGGCCTAAAATTCGTCCTTTAGTCCTCGTTTCTGCACAAAAATCTTTAGACACTATGAAAAGAGATTTATTAAGATAAAGAAAAGTAAATGAAAAAAAATAAAATAAATAAATAAAATAAATAATATTTGCAAGTCAAAAACACGTAAAATGGATCCGAAAATGAGTGTAAAATGCACACTCATCAATCCACTTGAAGGGGTAAAACCAATTGGATGCAAGTGGGTCTATAAGAATAAAACCGACAGGGATGGTAATGTGATTACCTTTAAAGGGCGATTGGTTGCTAAAGGTTTCAAACAAGTTCATGGTATTGACTATGATGAAACCTTTTCGCCAGTTGCCATGGTTAAATCCATTCGAATTCTATTGGCTATAGCTGCATACCATGATTATGAAATATGGCAGATGGATGTCAAAACTGCTTTCCTTAATGGAAATCTTTTAGAGGATGTGTACATGACACAACCTGAAGGTTTTGTCACTCCAGAGAATGCTAATAAGGTATGCAAATTGCAAAGATCCATTTATGGATTAAAGCAAGCTTCTAGGAGTTGGAATCTTCGTTTTGATGAAGTAATCAAACAGTTTGGTTTCATTAAAAATGAAGATGAGCCATGTGTTTACAAGAAGGTTAGTGGGAGCACTATCATTTTCTTGTTGTTGTATGTTGACGACATTCTACTCATTGGGAATGATATTCCAACACTACAATCTGTAAAGACTTGGTTAGGAAAGAATTTCTCAATGAAGGACTTAGGAGAAGCTGCCTACGTGCTAGGTATAAAGATCTATAGAGATAGATCCAAAAGGCTTCTTGGCCTAAGTCAAAGTACTTATATTGACAAGGTGCTTAAAAGGTTTAGCATGCAAGATTCCAAGAAAGGTTTCTTTTCCAATGTCTCATGGTATAACTCTCTCAAAGAATCAATGTCCTAGTACATCTAAGGAGAGAGAAGAAATGAGTAAGATCCCTTATGCGTCTGCAATAGGATTTATCATGTATGCCATGCTATGTACTCGACTAGATGTCGCATATGCATTGAGAGTCACAAGCAGATATCGATCTGATCCCGGNAATTTCTCAATGAAGGACTTAGGAGAAGCTGCCTACGTGCTAGGTATAAAGATCTATAGAGATAGATCCAAAAGGCTTCTTGGCCTAAGTCAAAGTACTTATATTGACAAGGTGCTTAAAAGGTTTAGCATGCAAGATTCCAAGAAAGGTTTCTTTTCCAATGTCTCATGGTATAACTCTCTCAAAGAATCAATGTCCTAGTACATCTAAGGAGAGAGAAGAAATGAGTAAGATCCCTTATGCGTCTGCAATAGGATTTATCATGTATGCCATGCTATGTACTCGACTAGATGTCGCATATGCATTGAGAGTCACAAGCAGATATCGATCTGATCCCGGTGAAGGTCACTAGACAGCAGTTAAGAACATCCTTAAGTACTTGAGAAGAACTAAGGATGCATTCCTTGTGTACAGAAGCGTTGATGAGCTTGTTGTAAAGGGTTACACAGATGCTAGCTTCCAAACTGACAGGGATGACTTTAGATCGCAACCAGGATATGTTTTTTGTCTTAGAGGCGATGTGAGACTGTGCAAAGTTCTGTCTGAGAGCAATGTAGCAGATCCTTTGACTAAGCCGCTCACACAGCAGAAGCATGATAGTCATGCTAGATCCATTGGTATTAGATACATGGATGATTGGCTTTAGTGCAAGTGGGAGATTGTTAGTGTAATGCCCAAAAGCCAATCATTGGATGATTATACAGTCATGTATATTTATTAAGGTTTAATTCCAATAAATATGTTTATCAGTGATAAACGCTTGCACATATTTATAACATAAGAATATTTTATATTCTTGAATTGTCCCTACTCGATTATTATTATGGATGGGTTGTAATAATAAATTAAGACTAGCGTATATTGAGAATTATATGAGATATGAATTCTACATACGGGTACAAGTTAGAGAAATTGCGGTCTGGACTGACCCGACATAAGAACACTACATGGACTGTTATATATATGTTGTCATTAGTGGTTCTTATATGTACTATCCTTAGACCTGAGATCATCACGGTTCCCAACATATGAGTCGTGTACTTTGACATTACTCTTAGTTACCCGTAACTGAGTAAACCTTAGAGTAATTGTTGGGTACATGATATAATGTGTAGTGGGTTTTGTATGATCAAAATGGAATTCGTCCAACCCTTATAATGGGTAAATTATCAGTTGGGCCTCTTGATAGAGTTGAACTGTAAATGCATGGCCACGCTCAGGTTAAGTGATATGGGGATATCATTTGTATCTGTTTCACACACTTAACTCAGGGATCAAGAAACGTTAGATGAAACATAAACGAGAATGACATATTCCATGTCTCGTGTTTGATCTTGATAATGTGACGAAAGGATAATGACATTTTTCCGAGGCATAATGAATCAGTACTGCTCTGGTCACTTGGGTAGCAATGATGTGTTGCTAGACACCTCTCATTGTTTATAATTATAAATGAGAGTTTATAATTATTTCCAACGTGATTAGTGCCTACAGGGTCACACACTTAGAACTGTTGATTCGAGCTAGTGGTTAGACCATGGCTGGACCATGGTTCGACCAGGTTATTGAGCTAGTGGTTAGACCATGGTTGGACCGGGTCGTTTTGGGTTGATCGGTTCAATAGTTACCAGAATTATTGTCCAAAAGGCATGAAAGGATGTGTTGTTTTATATATACGTTGATATATATGATTGAGTTAGTGGAGACATGATCATGTTGATGATTGTGACTAAACTATAGATAATGGAAACACAATCATGCAAATTGACCATTTATGCATGATTGTATTGGCCATTTTCTAAACTAACTAACATTGATATGTATATGTGATATACATGAAAGAGAGTTGAGTATAGACTTAACACACTCACTTCATACTGGAGAAAAACACATCAAACACTCTCTAGTCTCTAGCTCTTGGAAATTCTGCAGCTAGCACTGCGGTTGGGGAGTGCTCGGGTTAGTGATCGTGAGACGGTTGCTGGTGGTCATCAACGGTTCCTGTGGATACCGTAGAGGAGTCGGATTTCTGTCCGGTTCTTGCTGATTCGTATCATCAGTTGAGTGAAGGATCTCAACCAAACCAGGTACGAAATTTTGTTATTCGGTTTACCCCGTTTCACATGGATCCTCCATTAGTTCCGGGTTTTCCGCTATGCATATTGTCTCTTTATTTGCATACCAGGTTACTTACATTATCAAGATTGCAATTGGAGAAAGACGAGAAGCAAGAAGAGGAGAAGCCGATCAATGATGCACTGCCGGACGATAACCTCGCCATGGTCAATGCGATTTCTACAAAGAAACCTCCTTGGTTTGACGAGTTCGTTGATTATCCATATCGCATGGGATACATTTCGAGAGAGCAATTATGATCATGTCCAGTATCAAGGCGATTTTCATGGGAGCCGATTCACCAAAAAGCTTCATGATCCACCATAACCGACCATCCATCCAGTCCAGCTAAGACGACAGTAAAGAAGCTTTGTGTGGGAGGCAACCCACAATTTAAAATAGTTTAGTGTTTTGAGTCTTTTATTTTCATTAATTTTTGTTTTTCTGTTTTTGTTTTTGAGACTATGCATTTTGCAAGAAGAAGGATTTTTTTTTCGAGGAGAGATCAACCATATTGGAAGAGTCAAGAAGAATTCTTCATCAAATTAAACAGAGACGCTTTTTCTTAAACTCAAACTTTTACTTTTCTGCATAATTTGTGTGATGATTTGCTTGAGTGCTTTGTTGGATTTAATTTGTTTTTGATGCATTCATATACATTTAGCACTTACCCTTAGGTTCCGATGGCAAGCTCATAACAAACTAGGCTAAATTAGAGGAGACAATTTTTTGGATTAGTTTTTAGGATTTTCTTAATTTTTCTAGCACCATAGGATTTGTCACCTTTTCATAATTCATTAACAAGATAAAAATAAAAAAAATGTAGAAAATCACAATAAAAACAAAAAAACAAATAGAAAAACACAAAAAAATCGAAAGACAAAAATTTGAGATAGGATATACCGATTAGTGCACCGTGGCGCAAAAGGAGAACAATTAGCGTGCCCACGAGCTAGCCAACACGCACCAACCCGCGCGCCAACCAGCCCGCAGACGCACCATCGTAACGCACCAAGGCGCACCCGAGACAGCCCACAGGCGCACCAATCGGCACACTAGCAGGCGCACCCGCTAGCGCGCGCAACCAGCGCACCCGAGGAGGCCCAAGCGCACCAATTGGCACGTCAGGCGCGCCAACAGCACGCCCAGCAGCACCAATTGCGCACCGACCCGAGTGCAAGGAGGACATGCACCGACTTGAATTTTTTGACCAGCACCCCCTTCGCGATTTTTTTTTAGTTAATGCTATACCCACCAAATATATATAGGTTCGTATTCCTTTAGTTTTTAGGATTAGGATTTAGTTTTTTTTATTTTAGGAATTTTCTAATCGTTGGAGAAATAGGATTCCTAGTACACACCCACATTGAATACTAGTTTGAGGAGTATTCCTAGTACCCATAGGACTAGAAGTCGGCACCAACACCCTTTTTCCACCGCCTTTAGAGCCTATAAATACACACCCATACCCCCCATATTTTTCCACACCAAAATCTTTCAAGCTCTAGACGTCCATGCACCTAGTGCCGACTTCACACCCTAGCTCCCTTTAGGTTTTTCTTGATTTTTCTTTTAGTCTCCCACTCTTTTTAGCCTAAGTTTACTTTCTCTCTTACTTGGACTATCTTTTGTTATGTGCTATACATGTTTCAATCTAAGTTTGAGGAGAGTGCCTCCCCTATGTGCTTATCTTTTTACCCTTTGTTTCTTTTTTTTCTTGGCCAAAGAGGACATTGTCCGATTTCAGTTTGAGGAGGGGGAACAAATTTCTTTGCAATTTGTTTATGTTTATTTTGTTTAATGTCAATAAAGAGCATGTTTTTTACTTTAATATATTGAGTCTGCATATTTTTTATTCTAGAATACTTAGTAAAGCCATTACCTTTTTTACAAAAATTCTTTTCAAAATTGTTTTCAACTTTTGTTTTCAAAATTATTTTTCAAAATCGTTTTCAAAAAAAAAATTATTTTTCAAAATCGACAAAAAATAAAAAATTTCGAAAAAAAACAAAAAAAAATTTCTTTTTTTTAAATTATTTTCAAACCCACCATTCTATGATCAAGATGTTTTTGTTGATGGATAACCAAGAGAGTTACTTTGAGTTTTTGAAATCTTTTTCTTTTAGATGCAAGAAGTTGGATTTTTGATTGATCTTGTGTTCATGAATAGTTATGATGAATTCATGCAAGTTCTAGCATTCTTTGCCTGGCATTTTTTCGACACCCTATGCATTATTTTTTCAAAACTTTTGACGTCAAATATATGTCCTAGAACAAGTTTTCAGAACTTTTCAAAGTGAATTTTTCTCATAGATGCTCAATGAAAGAGATGATTTAGGCATTCTTTGTTTAAACCAACAAGCCAATAAAAAGCCTACCCTTTATCATTATCCTTTGTTTAACCCCTTTGAGCCTAAATCATGGTAGCTAATTTTTCTTTCTTTACCCACATTTACCCACCTTTAACCCTTTGAAGCCTTATAGCTACCATTTCTTTTCTTTCATTATCCATACCCTATTTTTCAAAGTTCCTTAAGAGATTTTTGTTTTATGTTTTTATCAAGATTCTTTCTATGATAAGTGCAACTGTACCGTATCTTTTCACATCCCAGCAGATCTATGCATTGAAGATGTTTACACTTTCAATTGTTTCAAGTATGTTATGGAATGTCAAGCACAGAAAAAAATAAAAGAAACAAAATCGACAAAGTCGATTCAAAAAGAAAAAAATTCAGAAAAATAATAAAAAAAAGAGATGAGAAATTGCGCAATCATGGTTCCCGAAACAAGTTGAATTTCTTTTGATGATCACATGATGGATGTTATTTCAAGACTTGCACTCTGAGAAATTTTTTCAATCTCTTGATAATGCATATTACAATCTTTTCTTAAGTGAATTTTTGAACTTTGATTTCCTATATACCTTTTCTTTGATCAATCTTTACCCAAGACCCCATTACAATCCTTTGTAAAGTCCTATTGATCTTTTAGAGAGTGTTTATTTATAATAGTGGAGTTTTGTTCTGAAATTTGCCTATGGGACTAGTTTTTCAAATTTTCATGACGTCAATCTATTCTTACATGCATATGGGAAATCGATTTTTGCTAAATGATTTGTGTGAAAGCTTGTTCGGGTAAGTCTAACTATAGCATGGATGCTTTTTCATGAGATTTTCTTTCTTTCTTAACATTTGATCTTAAACGTTTTTCATAAGCTCTTGGTGATTATCATGGAAGTCTTGATATGAATTCTTTTTTATTGTGTGATTTGGCGGAGATTTTCAAAATCCTCATTTGGTTAATTTTGTTTTATTTGCTTGAGGACAAGCAAAGTTTAAGTTTGAGGAGATTTGATAACATCTAAATGTTAGTGTTTTTATGATGGTTTTGAATGGCTTTTACTATATATTCTTGGTCGGTTATGTGTATAATCTTTATATTATTGTGTGTTTTCATGCATTGTGTCAATTAGTACTTCAATTTTGCTGATTAAGTGATTTTATCAGGAATTTATCGTTTTTATTGAAGAAAGAAAGCTTTTTAGCCAAGCTTGCAAACCAGGGCCAATATAGAAAACTTTCTGCAGTGAGCACAACCGACTATTTTGAATATTTCGGGAGTTCTAGGTATTGAAATTAAGTGGGACCAATTGGAGACGGACATAGACTTCCAGAGCTTTTTATGGATTAAATTTCATAATTTTTGGACGTGTCTACAAGGAGAAGTAATTATTTTAATCCAGCCCACGATGCAAATTTTTCTGTGTCGACCCAGGCCCAGTGTTCCGGTGATATCTTGAGCTACAGAAGTCCAATTGAAAACAGACAAAAGTTCAATTTGGAGTGCAAGTCAAGAATTCAATTTCCATTCAAAGAAGGAGATCCCCACCGACTTCCAGCAGCTAAAGACAGTATAAAAGGACCCCCTAGTTCGATATATTTAAGAGGCAGAAGTCAGAGGGCGAAGCTCTGCCGAATTAGTTAGTTATTAGGTCACACACACTAGTAGGGTTAGGGTTTTCACTCTTTTGGATCCTCTAGGTGGTGCCGAATTCCTCATCCAATTTCAAAGGTTATTCCCCACAACAATTCAACATTTTTCCAGCAAGATTTGAAGGTTAAAAGTCACAGAATCACCAGTCCAACTGTAGCAGAAGTCGTCACCAGAGGAGCACAAGTCGACGCTATCATCACGAACACAAATCGGCTACCCGACTTCGCTACTCTCTCTTTTATTCGATTTTCTTTCTGTTTAATTGTTTACTTGATGAATTCTTGTGAGATTTTGATGATTTGCTATCTTATTATGATGAACTAATTCTCTAATCTAGGATTAGGGATGCAACCAATTACTTCTATTGTTTTATTATATATGAATTGATGTTTATTCAATTGATTGTGTTGATTGTTCAATCTATGTGTGCCGAATTTATTATCTACTGTGGATTGATTCTTATTGATTGCAACATGCGAGAGCTGCGTGATTTATATGATGACACCTAGAAGAACATAGATTGATTGATGCTAAAATATGCGAGAGCTGCTAGTTTAAGACATTAGAAACAATTGATTGTTTGATTGATTGTTTTGTGCTTAATGAGTTTAGTATTGATGCTAGGCTATGTGAGAGCTAGGTAGTAATCTTTGCTGAATATTTAATTCAACATGCGAGAGCTGAGGATTAAGACATTAGAAACAATTGCCCACAACCACACATCAACATAGATATCGATTCCATGCATAATAAATCTAGATAGTAATTGTGTGAACCCCGATTTCCTAGATTGCTTTAGATGTTGATAGAACCACACGTTAGATTATGTCTGAGATTTTATTTCTTTTTATTTGTTAGTTTCGACATCACTCTTTCATTTGATTTGCCTAGATAATCATAAGTTGTGACATTAGGTAGTACTTATTTCCCTTGTTCCGTGGATCGACCTTGATTAGACTACTACACTACATAGTACACTGTGCGCTTGCAGTTAACAATCGTTGCGTTTACTCGTGAGTTTTTTGTGTTTCGCGTTGTGAATTGATCAAGAATTATAAATTTGAAAAAGTCACGCGTAAATAAAACGCATCACTATGCTTTGAAGATATGGTTTTTTGTGGAACCAAACCTCTGGAAAATTCTATATTTCAAATTGAGCTTAACTTGTAAGAATCTTTTGTGCTAAACCTTTTTTAAATACCTCTTGGGTGAGTCACTCATGGGGTTATCTTGTTGAGGTGATTATGAGCTATATTTGGATTAGTTTTGCTAGGATTAGCTTTTGAGGGTAGGTTTGAAGCTTGAGCCTTGGAAAAAGCTTTAGTATAGATTAGAGAGTGAGCCTTGCGAAAACTATTGTAAAGGTTAGAGTTGAGCCTGTGAAAAGCTTGAGTGTAGGTTAGAGCTGATCCTATGAAATGCTTAGGTTAGAGCTGATCCTGTAAAAGCTTGTAAAGGTTAAGGTAGAACCCGTAAAAACCGAAATAGTGAGTGTTTGAAATCCCAAAGGAACCTTTAGTTAGTGGAGTACCTGGTGAAGGGGAACCACTCTAAATCTCTTGTGTTAGCTCTTCTTCCCTGTCTCATTCTCAAGCTAGTTTCAAATTATACACTCACTCTCCCAGAATCTGGTTTCACAAAAACTAGATCTTCCTAAACTCGAAAAAGTTTCTAAGCCAAATTCACCCCCCCTCTTAGACACTTTTGGGCATAAACAAACAGTACTAAACTATCTGCATTCTAAGAGGGACATACCTTATTAGACGTGATACACAAGACACAAAAATACCTTTTATTATCCACAGTTAAAGCACTTAGCTTTACCTCATTTATACCCTTAGGATAAGTAGGAAATTTTTTCCGTTATCACAATCAAATTTCTTTTGAGCCTTACTTTATTTTTACCATTCTTGTCAAAAAACACTTATGCTTATCAGTTGGTACGATTACCAATATAAGCATCTTTTTGCCACAAAGGCACTTCTTTGAGTAGTTCCATTGGTCATCCTAAGGTGTTCCACACTCTACTCACAATGAGAAACAACATTGTCAAAAGTAATGGTAAAAATAAATGACAGTTGGAACATCTTTGTTCCTTACCAAGTAAATGACCATTATCATTTACTACTGTCAAAGTTTGGTTAAGGACACACCGCCAAACTTAATTTTTAAAGGTAGTCCAAAAGTCACAAAAACTTTGGATTCTAACAGCCACACACATAGTATGGGAAAAAATTTCTTCCTCTTACTTACAAGCTGGAGGTTTCTCTCTATCGTTTTCAAGCTCACCCTTTATGGATTTCAGAGCATACAAAATATCACATTAATCCAATGTATTAGATTTTCATGCATTCAAAACTTTATAAATACCATCATAAAATTTACTTATGATATTTAATGATAATATTCCCTTTTAACAGTCAATAATAAACAATAACATATTGACACAATTAAAAATTCGCATAGGTCCAAAAAGGAATGCCACATCATATATACAAGAATAACTCATGCTTTATATAATAAATAAAATAAATAACAAATATCCTTCTAAGCATAAAATCAAAAACCCATCAAAGTTTATCATCATTCATGCCTAAAAGAATAATTAGCTATTCAATAATATTCAACGGTATAAAGCCATTTCCAACTCCCACTAGGAATCAACGCTAAATTTATCCTTAAGCGAAAAATAAATAATTAACGCATAATTATCTAATTTTATTGAGAGCACTTTGTTAGCCTAAATATGGGCTTAATGTGATAATTAATGTTAATCCCTGATTAACTATATTTGATGCTTTATTATGCATTGATTTTGATGATTACAAACTGGTTGGATATGTGGTATATATTTGTGTTGATAAAAAATGCAGCTTGGTTTCGTACAAAAACCAAATAGGTTGGTTCCAGGAGAAACCACACGTAGATGTCAACATCGCACTTTATGCTGTAAGTGGTTGGTGGTCCCTGTGGTCCTCGCAGCATTAAAAACCAACCCCCAACTACTCCAACGGACAGAGAAAGTGGTCCAAGACAGAGAAGATGACCTGCAACACTTATCTCTCACCTCTAAACTAAATTATCAATTGTGGTTCTCACTTATGGTCCCGGTAAAAAATGAACAATAAAATTTCAGCCCAAAAGTGGCTCGGCTCTACCAGCAAAACTAATCGGCTTGGCTTAAAATATCGCTCAACTCATCGAAACAAAACGGCTCAGCTTGGCTCGTATGCGGAATCGGCTCGGCTCAAATCCGGCTTGCCGACAACAAAGAACGGCTCGACCCCTTTTCTATTTTTATTTTTTTTTGAAATAGACCCACACGTGTGAGGCATGCGAGTGCCTTAGGGTTTCATTTCTTTCACACAGAAAGAAAAGAGTCGCCGCTGCCGCCATAAGATCCTCCCACCAGAGGTGCTGCTCGCCGTCCCAACCAGCACCGCGCAAGGAAGAGGAAAGACGCCGCCGAAGGCAGCGACAAACGTCGCCAGTGCACGCACCGACGCGTGACCCAACCAAGGGTCGGGCGTCTTCGCTCGTGAACCTCCAGCCCTCTTCAAGTCACGGCGCGTCATCGGCCGGAGTTAGGGAAGACATCTACGAATACAACTCACAAAGAGCCGCCGTCCGTGCCATCCTTGTCCCGCACTGCTGCCGTCTGCAATGCAGGTGCATGAGCACAAAGCCCGGACGTTGCTCGCATTCGACAGGCACCCAACGCCTCGACTCAAAACTGCCACACGCAGCGGCGCACGCGGCCTTCGCACAAGGACACGTGCAGACCTGCCGCCCACAGCCTCAAGCCGACGCACGAGCCACCGTGCGCCACAGCCCACCGAGACCTGCAACCAAACTCAAACTCAACACAAACACAAGCCAACAACAACAGCGTGCAACGTTTCCTTCATATTATTTTTGAGTTTCTGGGTCTTTGCAATATGGCCATGTTCATGGACTTTGATGCACAAAGAATCAATAGTTTAACACAGAAACAATTCCAGCAAATTATTTTATCTAATTTTTAAAAAAAACAACACCACTTCATCTCAATTACATGAATTAAACATGTATGCTAAGATCAATACAATTAATCGGGCATATAAGAAACTAACCAATTGCAGAGAACGATTGGATTTCAAGAATTGAATAAAATAATCATATACTCGGAGGATTTTTTTGGATCCACAAAGGATTCTTCCAGTTTGTTTTACACAAAAAATGAATTTAAGGGCATAGATAAATTTATTCATTTGCAGAGGATAATTATTCCACCGATTACATTTTAATGTTCGCACAAAAACAATAAAGGCAATCAGCGAATAAAAGTAGGCTCCGCTACCAATGTCGGGAACTTAGGCATATTCAACATATAAACATACACTGCACAGCGGAAGAAATTTAAAGAACAAAAGACTTATCTGTTTGTGGAGCCTGTTAACTGGAGCCCGGATCAATCGTTCCTTTGGAATAAATCCTTGTTGTTCCTCTAGATCATCAGTATATCTTTATTGGTGGGGAGTCAAATCACTAGAAAGTGACCCACATGCCACAACTTAAGAACCTTAGAGTTGTATGAAGATAATTTTATATTTTACTAGACAAACCAGAAAAGGAGAGAGAGTCAGAGAACAGTAGAACAACAACAAAAAAAACCACCTTCTTTTTTATTCTACAATATGGACAAAGGCTTCACCAAATAGGTCCAGCATGGGTATATAACCCAATAAATCAATAAGAGAACAACGAGTCGCTTCCTTTTTTAGCAACATTGTGGGAAGATTGGTTGATACACAAATTGAAGTTTACATTTTCGGGAAGCCGTAGGCCCCTTTCCTTCGGCCTTAATTACGGATGATTCCCTGTTTTGCTTTTATGTCACTTATTTTGTCCGCAAAGAACATGGTGTTCCGCTGGGGAACAATGCATAAAGCATAGTTACCAGCAGTGCTCATGGGCAAAATTAGTATGCTTTTGCATGGCGGACAGACTAGCGATGACAAATTCTGATGGTTATTTTGCGTCAACTTTTCAGGTATCATGGAGCTGATTGATTGGCTGTTTTCAAGAATGAAGGAGCTGTTCGATATATTTAACTAGGCGTATGGAAAGAAAAAAAAGGAAAGACATTTTTCCTTTCTGTTATTCATTAATTTTACCTTAGTTACTCCATGTTGCTTCAATACGTCTGAGAAACATCTGCAATGGTGATTAATTATTTTTGTAGTAATTGCTACTTAGTTTCACGTGGAGTCCAATGGAACTTTTGACAAAAGAAGCGGAAGATTCTTTATTTTTTAGCACAAACTTTTTGCAAAAGGACCCAAAATCATTCATACCATTCTGTTTGATTGGTGACCGTCCAACAATAAACAACACAACCCACTAACGAAAGGCCGATTCAAGACAGAGACAAAAGGAGCTCGATTTGATTCTCTGCAGATTACATTAATGCTACGCTGTTTCTCCCCTTATTCCTCGACAATGAATCCAAAGACTCAATTTTCTTTCTCCAAAACACCAAAATATTTTTGCATCTTCGTTTCTGAACATCAAAATATATGAATCTTTTCTCTTGGAAGAAGTTGAATTATGAGTTTACAATTAAGTTGACACGAAGAGTCTGTGTTTAAAAAGAGAATTGGAACATGATAATATTTGCGTTGAAGGGTTCTTCTCCATATTACAGGAACTAAAAATCTACATATCCATATTTTATAAACAAAAAACCAAAGCTTCTAAGTTTTCTTTTGGCAAGTCGAGACTAAAAGCCATTGATGCCGCTCTGAAATTGGTGGCGGACAGCTTGGACTTTTGTATAACCAACAACGCCGTCGTTTATGCCATGTTGTTGTATTGTATATGCCTAATCATGAAGGGACCAAATTCTAAATTCTTTCAGCCATTTGGGACTTGGTTTTGGGACCATTCTCCTTTAGTACCATACATGAAATGTAGATTCCATTGACATTCATCATGTAGGTTGAGAAAGACTGGTTCTCTTTTTTTGGAATTCATACTACACGGTCAAAGGTGCCCATGGCCGTGTCCTTAAGTTATGTTCAGGCAATTGATCTCTGGCCATTCAAAACCCACCGAGTTTAGAATCATAGACTCAGCCAAGCATCAAACTAAAGCTATGTTCGCCTATCGCCAAGCATCCAAGCGACAATGCCAACGTTCCTGTGGGTGGTCATGCAATGTTTCATCACTTCGCCAAGTTTTGTCCTCGAAGAAATTCAAGTTACGTTCGCTATGTTTCTAGCAATGATATTTTAACTCACACGCTTACATCAACTTGTTGGAGCTGTTCTAACTTAATTTTATAAGACATCTCCAGTTCGAATATTGAAAAGCCAACATCCTAGTTGGGGAAGAACATGAGGGAATGGTTGGTATATGTGCCTCCGGCCAGAGGAAATAGGTACTAGGGTCTAAAATAGTCTCAGTTTGGCCTTGCTGATTACTAAAGAGTTAGTACCATATCAGAACAAAATGTTACTTTTCCACATTTGACTATTATGTCATATCAGTTCGAATTAAGACACATATATGCACAAAAAAGGAAAGAAAGAAAATAAAAGAAAAAGGAAGAGAAATCCAAGCATCACATCAAAGCAAATCACCCAAATTTCTCCATAGAACTAAACACGTAACTATTAGTAAGATATCGTAATTGACGACCACCGTACCAATCTCTCCCGGTGGTTTAACGCATCACACTTGTAACAGTAATTAAGTGCCACTACCATCAACACAATTTCACCATACATACAGCACCTGATGATTTAATTTCCAATCTCAAACAGTGAGAAGAAGGAAAAAAATTGCGTGAAAGTTCAAAAAGGTATATATATTTTATATTTCTCGGGAAGAGACTAAATTGTCTATCCTGGAAAATTGGCTTTACAAATGTTGGTTAATCAGCCTTTTCCTCAATTCAAAACAAACCATGTGCGTTTTAGAGCGAAAGGCGGCCATTAATAAAGGAAACAGAGAAAAATAATGGAAAATATTGAAGATATCAGTCTCAAGGGACAAGAAGAACATGAAAGGCCGCCGCTGGATGATCTCCCAGTGAAAAAGCTTGGCAACCATGAAGTGTCAATCCCATTAGACTCCTCATCCCCCGACCCGCTTTCATCAGACCCAGTTGCTGTACTTGCTGCTGGTGGAGATGTGTCTCTTGCAGATTTTTGACTGTACAAAAGAGAAAAGGAACATCACTAATTAAAAGAATTTCATTTACGATGCTGCTAAATTTCATCAAAGATGTTTTCTTATCAAAAAAAAAAAAAAGAAAGATTTTATCGAGCGTTTTGAGTTATAACATTTTCCTGAGATGTCCTGCATCTACCCTTCATTTTGCAGGGAACACATGCATTTTCTGTTCCACTTCCACCCACCAAATTAAAGTGACTAACATCGCGGTATTTACACATGACCATATTATGCGTACACGTGCCATCAAATTCCAGGTCAAGACTACACAGAGACTATGCAATTTCTTTGGCAAAGTTAACAATTTCATATCTGTACGCTACAAGCTATTGCCAGTGGAGCGACGGCTTTATGTGTACGAAAGCATTGTTGGACGAAAGGCATCATCAAAGTGAAATTGATTGCTCAGAAAAAAGAAGAGAGCATTTACCGATTCACAATAGAAGAATCTTCAAGTGACTCAAACAATAACAATAACAGTTATACTATAGTATAAGGTAGGCAGAGAATAAATGTAAGAGAGAATAAAGCAGAAAATTAATAGACTGCAAAAGAAAAAATGCAAACTATCCTTACCTTGCTAATGAAGGGCAGAATGTTATCACATAATCAGCTCCAGTACAGGTAAATGTACTCGTGGGATCATCATAAGCATAGCTATACGCTCTTGGACACGCGGCCTTAAACATTTGTGAGTAGACCGACGGCCTACATGTGTCCGGTGTAGCATACGCGCCACTGCAACAGTATTCAGGGCTACCAAATGCCTCACAGGCACTCTTGCAGGCCTCACCGGACCCGTCCCGCAATTCGGCCGGGCATTTCTCGTTCAAGTCTGTAACACAGCCGGTTGACAAGCAGGAACCTGCAGACCCTCCATTTGGTTCAACAATCATGGGAAGATTGTAACCATCAACAAGGCTAACATCATAAAAGTCCTGAGTAGAGGAGCCTATGGTGAATTCTGCTAGAGTGGCTGGTGGTTTTGCATTTTGGCCATTGCATTCGATCTGGTTGGTGCTGCAATCTCCGGTTAGGCAGCTGCCCTGACCAGTAGTGGGATCAAACGTGCAGCCTGTTCTGCCCCAGAACCGGCCTGACCAATTGGGTGGTGCTTGAAAGGATCTAGACCCACCAGAAGGAAGTTCAAATCCGGTACTTCCTAATGGAGAACTGCCTGCATTGGCAAGAATGCCTGGCCACACTGTGTAGCTACATCTGTTTATAAGTGTTAATGTAGCCCCTGATATTCCTGAGACAAAAAAATATGTGGATGACATATATATATCAGTTAATGTTCCACAAGTATAATAGACATTGATTTTTTTCTTTTTGATGGTAAGTAAAAGACATTGATCGATGGTACAAAGGAAAAAAAAAAAAAACGATGCATGATCAAATCCATTTACAGGTTACCTCTGCAGAATGCAAGGAAGATGATAATGAAGGATAAAGTTAAATTAGAGAAATATGTTTTCATTTAAATAAGAAGGTTGGGGTATTTAAGAAAGGAAATGTGATGTGTATATAAGTTGAGGTATACAAGAAAAAATGGTGAGAAGTCTTTATTAGGTTGGTGATGAGTGATTAAAATCTTCCTCTAATGACAAAAAATGCTTCTTGGGTTGATAGATTGTGGTTAGAAAAGATGAATGGAGAAATGATGGGGATTTCCTGCCCATAAAAATGCAGGTCACTTGAGAGGGAGGGGGAGAGGGAGGTATAGTGAGGATTTGATGTGGAAAATTATATAACAGACTTGTGTCATCTTGTCTGCAACTCTCTCACTCTATATATAACGAAGGTACTCGTAATATAATCTTATATTCAATAAAGACAAAACAGAAAGGCAATACCAGATAACGAATGGTAGTCAACCTTTGGAGAACAGGTGTCACTACTCCATTAGTAAGTTGGAGTAATTTTAGATTTTGCTACCTCCTCCCATGGAAACCAAGTTTTATGTGTACATAATTATAGATAATATACCCGAAGGTTTAGTGTATTTAACTCTCCGGCGTTTCAGGAGGCGGAGTTACAGACGGAGTTGGCTGGTGCCTCCAGCCCAGTGCCGCCAATTGCTCCACCAGTTTCGCCCAAGGTCGGGGCCGAGAAACGGGTTCGTGTGTCTGCAGTCGGTCCCAAAGGGCCTGTTGGTGCTGGAATTGTGAATGATACGCGGGCTGCTGGTGTGGCTTCATCCGAACCTCCTCGGTTCCGGACCCGGTTGTCTTACACAGCATGAGCCTCTTGTTTCAGTTGTACCATCTGCTCGGGTTGTTCCTTCCTCTGCTGAGACACCACGTCGTAAGGCCTCTGATAAGCACACAGTTACAGTTTTGCATCCACAGACTAGCCAACAGGTGCTGACTCTGATTCCCGAGACTCCTCTCAATATTCCTGAGCTTTTTACCGCACCTCCACCGGTTTTGCCCAGGCAACCAGTAGTACCGGAGCGACCTCCCTCTCCACATACACGGCCACCGCATCTCACTTTTGCGAGTAGGTTCACCAAAACCCGGGATATGGAGAAGAAGTAGGCGCCAGCCGCTCTGCCCCTGAAGAAGCCTCCGCTTAAGGCCTCTCAGAAGTTGTCTCTGGGTGGGGAAGGGTCTCCAGAGACGCGGTCGAGGAAAGAGGCACGGAGTACTTCCCGTGTCTAAGGGTGTGTGTTCTTACCTTCTTCTTTTTTACTTTAAGAACAATATGTTGGAATGTATGCGGTATTGCGAATGTTAACACGCAAGCCGCTGTTTGGGATTTTTTTCGTTTGAATAAGGTGTCTGTGGCTATCTTGTTTGAGCCACGAATTAGTGGTGCTTCGGCGGGTCGTGTGGTCCGTCGGTTAGGCTTTCCTAACTCGCACCGGGTGGATGCTTGGCGGTTTTCGGGGGGCATTTGGTTACTTTGGAAAAATAATGTGACTGTGCAGCTACAGATAGTGCATTTCCAGTATTTGCATTTCCTCTTGCAGGGTGATTTTGGAGTTGTTCAGTTTACGGCGGTCTATGGCAGTTCACAGCCGGCTATGCGGCAATTTTTATAGGAGAACCTTTGTGGCATTGCGCCTACGGTGTCCCATCCATGGTGTTGCAGGGGACTTCAATGCTATCTTGTCGGCCTCGGAGATTCAGGGTACTACTACATCTCTTCGGCGGGGTTGCCGGCGGTTCCAGCAGTGTGTGGACTCTTGTGGGTTAGAGGATTTGGGTTATCATGGGCCTCATTTTACTTGGCGTAGGGGCTTGGTTTGGGAGCACCTGGACAGAGCTTTGGGGAATATTTGTGGCTTCAGTCTTTCCCGGCTTCACAGGTTTATCATTTACCTACTATGTGTTCTGACCATTGTCCAATTCTTATTGACTTGGGCCTCTCTTCGCACCATGACCTGGGGGAGTCTGGCTTTCCCATTCTGACTTTGCATCCTTCTTCTCTTCACATTGGGATGTAGAGTCTTCTGTGCCGGATGCTTTGGAGTCCTTGGCGGGGGCTTTGTCGGGTTGGAATTCTTCAGTTTTTGGGAGTGTGGTGAAGCGCAAAAGGATCCTCCTTAAGCGCCTCGCTAGTATCCAGAGGTACCTTTCTCTTAGGCCTTCACTGTTTTTGAGTGCGTTGGAGGTTGAGTTACGTAGGGAGTATTCTGCATTTTTGGGTCAGGAGGAGCTGTTGTGGTTTCAGAAGTCCAGATATCAGTGGATCAATGATGGTGATCGGAATACGGCTTTTCATCATGCCCGCACTGTGGTACGGCAGCGCCATAATTTTGTGGCGACATTGCAGGATGAGGAGGGGCGTTGGTGTACTGATCAGAGGGAGTTACAGTCCTTGTCGGTCCGGTTTTATAGGAAGTTGTTCACGGAGATAGATTCGGCTCCTCCATCTTTTCCTCTGTCTGGGCTGTTTCCTACTTTGCCAGCGAAGCTGTTGCATGGTTTGGCTGTCCCTTTATCTATTGACGAGATTACTTCGGCTGTTTTTGGGATTGGTGCTTTGAAGGCGTCGGGACCAGACGGTTTCCATGCCTTGTTTTTCCAGTCACAATGGGCAGTGGTGGGCCCTGTAGTGTGTTCATTCATTCAGGGGCTCTTCATGGGCTCTTCTTGGTCCCCCTCTATGAACCGCATTAATTTGGTTCTCCTGTCAAAGGTTGATAAGCCCGAGTTTATGTCACAATTTCGGCCTATTGTGCAATGTTCTTTACAAAGTGCTTACCAAGGCCATTGTTAACCGCTTGAAGCCATGGTTGGATAGTTTGGTGGGCCCAACACAGTGTAGCTTCATCCCGGGTAGACATATTACTGACAATATTGTCATTGTTCAGGAGGTTATGCATACTATGCGGGTGCGCAGTAGTCAGAAGGGGATTGTGGCTATTAAGATTGATTTGGAGAAGGCGTATGACCTTCCACAGTGGGCCTTTATCTGGGAAACTCTTGTGGATGTCCAGCTCCCTCCTTTGTTGGTGGATGTCATTATGAAGTGTGTGTCCAACACTGAGATGCAGATCATTTGGAATAGGTCACCGGCTTCCCCGTTTCGCAGCTCCAGGGGGGTTCGGTAGGGTGATCCACTTTCTCCTTATCTTTATGTATTGTGTTTGGAACGCCTTAACCAGTTGATTAACCACCATGTTGGCCTGGGCCATTGGCGCCCGATTCAGTTGGGTATTGGGGGTCCTCCTCTCTCCCATATTTTCTTTGCTGATGATATGGTCCTCTTTACTGAGGCGGATGTGAGTCAGATTCCGGTAATCCAGGAGTGTTTACAGATTTTTTGTTCTTGTTCTGGACAGAAGGTTAGTGCCTCCAAGACTCAGATGTTTTTTTCTACCAATGTCCCGCCTACTGTGCGTGAACAGTTCAGTTCTGGGCTGGGGTATCCCGTTACTGATAATTTGGGCCGGTATCTGGGCGTTCCACTGATCCACCGGCGGGTTCCTCGCCAAACTTATGTCGAGGTGCGTGAGCGGGTGTCGCGACGATTATCCTCTTGGCATGGACAACTGTTGTCTTTTGCTGGTCACGTGACTTTGGCGCAGTCTGTCATCTCGGCCTTGCCTATGTATACTATACAGACGGTTCTTCTTCCTTCCTCTCTGGTTAAGAATTTGGATAGGTTATGTAGGGGTTTTATCTGGGGTTCTGCTGGGGGAGAACGTAAGATTCACCTAGCACCATGGCACTTAGTTTGTAGTCCCAAGTCGGCGGGTGGTTTGGTGCTACGGCAGTTGGAGGCCTAGAATGCGGCCTTGTTGGCCAAGCTGGGGTGGGGTTTGGTGGCTTCCCCGTCCTCTTTGTGGGTCCAGGTTCTTCGGGCAAAGTATTTGAGGTTGCGGGATCCTGTTTCAGAGTCCATCTCTTTCTTATGGCGGGGGCTCTCTAAGGTCTGGCCATTGGTTTTCCAGGGTCTAGAGTGGGCGGTTGGTGATGGCAGAACGGTGCGGTTTTGGGAGGATGCCTGGGTGGAGGATGCGGGACCTCTGTACCTTTTGGCCACGGGGCTGATACCGGTGGCGGATGTCTCTACGCCTGTTGCTTTGTTTGCGACACCTTTGGGTAAGTGGGATTGGGCCCGGTTTCAGTCTCTTCTGCCTCCGTCTATTTGCTTGAAAATTGTCGGTGTTAGATGTCCGTCCGAGAGGTTGGGACCTGATGTGGTGTACTGGCAACACTCTGCTTCTGGTCAGTTTACCACCATGTCGGCCTATCAGGTGGCTGTTAGGGCCGAGTCTTCGGTAGGGTACCCGGCATGGTCGGCTATTTGGCGGTGGCCCGGGCCTCAGCGGGTGCGGTCCTTCTTATGGTTGGCGGCCCATGATTTCTTGCTGACTAATCAGCGCCGGGTGCAGCGCCATTTGGCGGGTTCGGCATCTTGTCCGTTGTGCTCTTTGACTGTGCTGCATGTGCTGCGAGATTGTCGAGAGGTGAGGGGGTTGTGGTTGTCTTTTGGTTCGATTTTGCCCACGGGGTTCTTCACCTTTTATGATGTTCGGGTGTGGATTGCTCATAACCTTTCACTTACGGGGTCAGTTTGGGGTGAGGTGCCTTGGCGGATGTGTTTTGGGGTGCTGTGCTGGCGTCTGTGGTTATGGCGTAATCAATGGATTTTCCAGGCGGAGAGACCTCCCTTCAATCCAATGGCTTTGATTCAGGCCTATTGCCGGGATATTTTGCATTCTTTGGCTTCCTTTCCAGCCGCTGGCGTGGACTCTGTTCCTCGCTCGGTTTCCTGTTGGCGGCCACCTGCAGTGGGCTGGTATAAGCTCAACACTTATGGTGCGGTTCAGCTGACGCCCGTCTGGTGATTGGCTTTATGGCTTTGCTTTCAACATTGGTTCTTGCTCTATGTTGAATGCGGAGCTTTGGGGCTTGTTTGTTGGTCTTAGGCTGGCTTTTGATTTGGGCTTCCGACAGGTGGTGGCAGAAGTTGATTCTCTTGATGTGCTGCAGAATCTGCAGCTCGTTTCACCTAGTTCGCGCAGGAGTTCAGCTTTGCTGCGCTCCGTCCAGGAGCTGTTGCGCCATCCTTGGGTGGTCCAGCTTGTTCATGCTTACCGTGAGGCCAACGCATGTGCTGACTGGTTGGCTCACCACGGCTTTTCTCTTCCGGTCGGCATCCAGTACTTTTCCCAGGTTCCTGTAGGCTGTTTATCTATTTTCCTTGCTGACCTTAATGGTCCCTTGCATTCCATTGTGTAGCCTTGTCTTTCTTCTCATATGATTAAAAAAAAAATTATAGATAATATAGTACTCCCTCGAAACAAGTTGACAGCAGTGTTAAAACATCCAAAGACTATGGATGATCAAGGTTATACTTTTGTCACCATAACTTTTTTCCTGGGGAAAAAAAATGTAAAATCAGCAATTAAAACGGATGGACAAATTCCAGGGGATAATGAGTACCAAGATTATAAAACCCGCATTATTTATTTGTTGATGTTGATGATGATGACACTGATAATGGAATTATTTGTATGCAAACTAATGGTGAAGCAACAGTATTCAAGAACCAAGCTTATTTTGTAGGAAACCAAGCTACTTGTTTTATCAACATAAATATATAAAACATATATCCAATCCAGTTTGTTAATCATCAATATCAATACATAATATTATACTAAATATTTAGCATTAATAATCATATTCAGGCCATGTTTAGACTAATATTCTTTCCATTTTTTATGATGACAAATATTGTGTTGATTTATGTAAAAACCAGAGTTAGCCTATTCACAAAAGCACACTCCCCCCTATTTTGTTGCTCTCCCTATTCAAAAGGTCCCCTCGCAAATAAGACCTTCTTTCAAAATACTTATCACCAATAGCGCAACAAGAATCATTCATTTATTCAGCATATAGATCACAATTATTTCCCCCCTTTGGCTTCAACAAAAATCATAAGTATGAAGCGTCAAAAGAATAGTATCCAAATATAAACAATTATCTAGATAACAGAAACATAACCGGATATCCGAAAATAGAATATAAAACATAACATAGTTCAGAATAGAAACTTAAGTAAAAACCATGTGGCGAACCATGCATGAAACCATGAAGTGTTCAAAATGCAAGTGCATGTCCTAGGGGCATCATTTTTAGAGAGCATCACTCATCATCATAATCAACATTGGAAAGCAAGGCAGCAATCGGGTCCAAAGTGGCCACCACTTTATCCTCAAACTCTGTCGTTTGCTCCTTGATTTCTTCCAAAATTTTCTCCAGTACTGCAACCCGTTTAGAGAGTTCTTCCAACTGAGGATTCTTGATCATAACAAATTTCCCTTCAGCATTTGGCATGATGGACACCTTGGTCAGAGTTTGGCTGCTGATTGGTTCAGTGCTTATTAGTTTATCCTCCTAAGATGCTGTCTTCAACCATTTCCTTGCCATCAAGGTTATCAGAGCTCCATGGCTTAGCACTTTGTATGTCGCCATATGATTGAGGATTAAACTTCCGTAACAGATGGGGCTTCCCTTCAGAATGAAGCAATGATTTATTGATCACATATCTTAATGGTGGTTCTGTACCATGGTTGCGACAAAACCGTCCTAGTCAACATATACATGAGCGCTCTATACTGAGGAGATAAATCCTTGTACTCTCCATGTTTGCTTGCACTTTTGAACAACATTTTATTCTACTCAGCGTCGGATGGAGTCCTTTTGATGTTGGTATTTGGATATAGTAGACCCTAATTTTCTGAGGTGTTATCAAGAGAACTTCATTTATATCCTCTGGAATCAGTGTCACCGAAATCATCAACTTAAACTTTCAGATGCTCATAGAACTCATTCTCCACTTTCTCATATGCCTTGACTTTGAGAGATGCCAAGAACCATCAAAATTGGACTTTGATTCGCCTTTCTCTTTCTTTCTAGGTGGCTAAATAGGTGTCTCATCCTCTTTATCCTCATGGCTGTCTTCTTGATCCTCTTCTTCATCCTCATCTTCTGTGTCCTCTTTCTCCCCATCCTCTTCATCTTCATCATTGTCATCAGCAAACCCGTTGCTAGCTCCGGATAAAGCACAGATTTCGTAACCAAGAGGAGGGTCCGAGGATTCGTTTATCGCGGACTACCATCTTCACTGAGACAATACCGGTGATATTGGATGCCAATGCCAATGTGTATGTTGAATTAACTGATCAAGTACCTCATGTTAACAAACAAACAAACAAATGAATACAAATACGAAACAAAATGCAAAATATTCACATATTTGAGCTTGCGCCTCATCCACTTGAGACTGCCTGCATACCCTCTATTCTTATGTTCAAAGCTCTCGTAGTTCTTCTCAATGGGGATCCCCAAGGCTAACCTAGGTCTTCTTCTAGAATTGGCTCGGTCCTCACTTAAACAAACTTCTGTGCCCCGTGCTAGAACAATAGGCTTAGTTTCTCAAAGCACTATGTTCATTGCAAGTAATCACTCTTCTCAGAAAGTGTCTCAAAACAAACGCATTATACAAAACACATTTGGGCATTAAAAGTGGTTTTAAATGCAAACTTTTGTCATTTTCATGTAAAGGATGGAATTTTGTGCATAAAACTCATGTATGCAATTTCTCAAAGAATATAGATGAACATGTTTTGAAAATATGCAATGCTTTAGTTAAAACTATTTTTTTCTAGTCCATAGTTAAAACTATTTTATATGTCTAAACTTAGACAAATACTAAAAGTGATGTTCTGTTAGTTTGAGGCCACTTCGAGCCAGAACATCGATACAAGAAGGGTAATTGGTGTCAAAATATTCATTTTAGTTCTTTCCTTTTGCCTAATGAGAGCATTGTCTTGTGCTAAAAACATTTCTTGTTTGAAAACTAAGCTTTAGTGATTTTTCTTTGAAAAGGTGCAATTTGGAGAAAGTTGCTTCTTATGCATCAAAACTTTTTTTGGAGAAAGGTGTGTGGATTTGACAAAATTTTGCATCTATAAAGGATATTCATGCCCAAAAGGATTCGCAAAAAGCATCTTTGAAATAATTGAAAACATTTCTCATTCTTGAGAGACACTTAATATCATCATTGAGGTGGCCATCGTTGATTGAAGGCACTATCTTTGACGATATGATCATCATCGAGGGAAAAGTATTTTACAAAGCCGAGTTTAATAATTTTTGCATCGAGCACAGAAGTTGGTTTAGGGCCTATCCTAGTAGACATACCCATTTTATCCTTGGGGACCCTCAACATGCAAAACTAACACATAAACAAACCATACAAATATGCAAACACAATATTTATAATGCAAATGGTTGCAAAACAAACAAACAAGTGCACAAAAATAAATGGGTTTCCATACGTACGTTAACGGATTCCGAAACCAATTTAGCAATTCGAAACGAAATGCCGATGAATGATCCGGAGAGATTCCGGCATTATGACGGCATAGAATGGTAAAAATACCAGATGACTATCCGGCATTAGGACGGCCTAACACCATGATAATGCAAGGAATAATTTTGGCATCACGACGGCAGCATTGATGTTTGCTTAAAGGTATTTGGCATAGTAACGATGATGGAAACCCGAAAGGGAACCTTATGCGAAGAGAGAGAGAGCTCTAACCCGCAAAAAGATGCTTAGGAAGAAGACAACTTCCCAAATTCCAACTTAGAAGGGGACAAGGGAGGTAGAAGAGGGTGAAAATCAAACCCTTTATTTTCAGCTTAAAGCAGGATAAGGAGGGAGATGGAGAAGTGCAAAAACGTGCACTAGAGAGTGCGACCTCAGGGTGAACAAAAATGAATAGAGGGGGACCCCTATTTAAGTGTTTCCAAGGGATGGAATATGTGTAATTAGGTCATGACCTGAAGCCATGGCTCGAAGCCCTGACCGGAGAGACCAAAATCGTAAGAAGTTGTTTTTCACAAATGGGGCCTGCTGAGACCTCAGAAAATTTACGAAAAAGTGGGGCAAATATGTCTCAGTGTCTGGGATATCCCCCTAAAATTTCGTGAAATTTCGATGAATACACAATTTTTGGTGAATTTCTGAAGAACGGAGGGCGTGACCCGAGCGGTGGCACTGAGACCAAGAAAAGGAGGCCGGCCGACCAAGCTGGCCGACCACACCTTTGGTCAGCCTCCTTGGGCCGACCCAACCTTTGGTTGGCCTAGCTAGGCTGCCGACTTTATTGGGTATTTTTCTAACCCAAAATTGGTCGTGCACCCATTTTTGACTAATCCGGGTTCGTTTGTGACCTCCGATGGCTCTATTCAGCCTCGAATGTCCTTTTTTTAAGCTCGGATTGCTTTACCTGTGATCAGGACGTTCTCTGGCCGAAAATGTGAAAATTTTGCCAGGTCCCAAAAAGTTTCAAGAAAATTACGGGAAATCCTGAAATGTCTTCGGCATGATAATTGGATGAATAGATGGTCCCCACGACCCTCAAGAAATATTTTTGGGATTTTTTAGACTCTAAATGTTGTGGAGTTCAGATGCGACACAAAACAGCTGGGCAAAATTTGGGCGCTAAAAGATTTACCCCGCCATCGGGATGGATTTCGTAGAAAGATAACCCAATGTTAGAGCTTTTATCCAAATTTTGCCCCACGAATGCAACTCAAGTATTTTTTTTGGTTTTTGGTGTTCAAAAGCCTTCAGGGGTGTTAGCACCCAAATTTTGCCCCTTTGTTTTCGTGTCTAAACTCCATCGCGTAATTTGAGTTTGAAAAATCCCAAAAATATTTTATGAAGGTCGTAGGGACCATTTATTCATATATTTGCAGACAAGTAGCATTCCAGAGCGTCCCGAAATTTTCTTGGAATTTCTTAGAACTTGGTTAATTCGTATTTCTAACCCGGGAAGGTCCCGGTTACAATCAAATCATTCCAAGCTCAAAATGGAGGACACTGGGGCATGAAAAAGGACAAGGATATGGATGAACCCGGAAAAACTGAAAGGAGAGAAACGCGCCAAAATCGGGTCTAAAAAGCACCCCGAAAGGGCGATCTGCCCTACCAGGCCGACCAGATACTTGGGTCGGACCTAGAAGGCCGACTAGACCACTGAGTCAGCTCCACTAGGTGGGCCAGGTGCTTGGGTCAGCCATGGTCGCCGACCAGCCTCCGGATAGCTTTTCTGGCCCCGTTTCTTGATCCACCGTAGTTCAAGTGTCGGCCACCTACTGGTCACGGACCCTTCGATCTTAGAGAAACCATAAAAAATCATGTGTTTTCCCAAAATGCATGAAAGTTCAGGAGAGCATCCCGTAGTTCGAGGCGCTTCTCCCATATTTTTCCGAGAATTTCCTAAGGTCCCGAGGGGTCCTTTTTCATGATTAAATTGTTTTGAGGTCCAGGACGCGTCTCCAAGCCTTGATTCCGGGTCGAGGCTTATTGCTTGGTAGGGGTAGTTGGTGCATGCCTGCATCCTTGGAAGAGAAGTTTGTCCATTGGGATGGAATCTGTCAACGTAATAGAGGTCGGTCTTGCTGGGCTCTCCTCTTTTATGCGTCTGTTTGGAGCATTTGGTTGGCCCGAAATCGTGTTGTCTTCTCATCTGGTTGTTTTAATGGTGAGGATTTGTATTATCGTGTTTTGTTGATGGTACTGTCTTGGGTTAAAGTAAAGCTCCCTAGTTTTCCTTATGGGTTTAATGATGTGTTGATATGCTCTAATGGCATTAAATCTTGGGAAGGGGTTAAGTTTAAGATTGCCTTTGTGTAGTCTCAGGTAGTTATCTTATAGTCTTGTCTTTGGGGGGTCTTTGACGTAATTGTCTTTTGTTTTTGGGTTGGCATTAGTCATTTTCCTAATGACTTTCGCCTTGCTCTCTATATTTTCTCAATAAAGATTTCGTTCATACCAAAAAAAAAAATCCATGACATCGGGTCATGGCTTTAGGTCAAGAATCCACATCTTTGAAAATTGACGAGAATTTCCATCAAAGAAAACTATAAATAGGGGTTTCCGCTCTACATTTTTCTCCATCCCAGGAGCCGCACTCCTACACCAGAGTAGTTACTCTCTAGTGCACGTTTTTGCACTTTTCTATCTCCCTCCCCATCGCCCTTTAAGTTGAGATAAAGGATTTGAAATTCGCCCTAAGATTGGAATTCGGGCGCGAAGTTATCGTCTTCCAAAGCATTCCAAACGGGATTGGTAGTTACCTCTCCCCGCTTGTGTCTCGCTTTTCTCTAAAAAAGTTAGAATGCGGTCGAGCTAAGGAATAGTGTAGTACCCCAACTTCGTTCAATTCAAACTGGTTAGCACTAGGAGTATACTTTCAAAGGTAGTTTCTAATCCCTCTAATGTTCTTTGATTAAGGTGTTATAATGCCAAAATTTTGTTAGAGAATGCATGCTTTTATAAGGCATTGTAACGCCGAAATTTCGTTGAGATGATTTGTTTGAATGTTGTGATTGTGTGTGTGATGTGATTTGTTTGTGTTTGGGGACCTCTAAATGATGATTAGGCAACATTGTGAACGCCCCGACCCCGAAAGTGGCTCTCGGACACATTCTCTCGAAATCAAAACTCGGGTTAGACAACCCATTTCAAATCCAAACTTGGGTTAGACAACCCATTTCCAAAGAACAAAATTCAGGTTTGAACACCCATTTCAAGGCATCTAAGAACGGGTTTGCGCACCCAATTCTTGAAATGAATTTGGGTGTGTACACCCATAATCTTCAAGAATCATGTTTTGGGTTAGACAACCCATTTCAAACATCAATTCGGGTTTATACACCCTTTTCTAATGCATTGTTTTAGACAAAACTTGCATCTTTACATAATCATAGATGTGATATGCATTTAAGAACACATCAAAGAACATGTTGCATCATAGTTAGGATCTTTGATTAGAGTGAGTTAGAACTCAACTGACCTTTGTGCAGCTTAGTGTAGTCACGCTACAGAAAGAAGTCTAGAATGGTTAAACACCACAAGAATATGTTAGATGCATCCATGCACAAAAGCTTGCATCTATGTTTAGAAATTGTATTTTGAGCTAAGCATCTCATCAGACACATGCTAGGCATTCTTGAACAAAAGATTGCATCCAAGGCATGGAACACACAAAAGGTAGGCTAAAACATAGCACCCTTTGAATGAATTGTTGTATAAAACTTGCATCTTGAGGTAGGCTAGAACATGGCACCCTCTTTCAAAAAATCCTCACATTGATTCGCATTTGCATCCTCATGTTTTGAAAATCGCATTGAGCAAAATGCATAAAAAAAAGACGTTTTTGTTTGCGTTTAAGGAAATGGGATTTTTAATCACTAAAATCTAAAGGAATGGGACTGTGAGGACCCAGATTATGGGTTACTTAATCCCCTGACTCTCTTCCTACACCTTCTTCATAGGGTCAATCCAACGTCAATGGTGTTGCCACCTGAATTTTATTAAGGGCAAATTCCGAGGAAAAAACTTCCATCAACCTCTAAGGCAACAAGTCTAACGAACCAGAGACGTTGGATTTGGGGGTTCGTCACAAATGGGAAGGTGTTAGGCACCCATCCGCATTGGTGTGGAATCGTGTGCAATTGAGGATCAAAGTATGCCTTATGCAACAACGGCACAACACTAAAAATAAAACGAAAACAAAACAGATAATAAACACATAATTGAGCTTGAGATTCCACAACTAGATTCCACCTACATACTCCGGTAACTAGATTCAAAGTTCACGTAGTTCTTACATGGCATCACATCACAACACAACACAATACAAAAACTCAACATCAAAAACTCAATAACAAAAGAAAAGGAAAACACATAATTTGGCTCGCATCCAATGGCAACATGCGACTACCTACGTACCCGTGTGACCGGGATCAAAGCCACGTAGTTATAACATGGCTTCAAACAATAATCAAAGCATTATAAACATCAACAACACAGTAACACATCACAACAACAATTTAGAGATAAAGAAAAAGGTCTAGGGTTACCTCTTCCAGCCCTCCTCTAGCTCCTACGCGCTTACCACTCCTCAATAGAATCTTGGCCCGAATTCAAGTAGCAATTTGATGTAGAAGGATTCCGAATCAGCGTCTAGTGCCAACAAAAGACTTGTAGAGCTTTCTTTTATCTTTCCAAGGACACTAATAATGTAGCAATCCGACATCTACAGCTCTAGATATTGTAATTTTACCGAACCTGCACAGAGAAAAACTCTCCTCTCGGGTTGGCAACTTCTTCTCCAAGAATTTGCTTTAATTGGCCTCCTTCTTGCTCCTCTCTTGCTCTCCTCTCACTACTGACTTTTTTCTACTCCTCTCTATGAGATTTTTCCAGAATAACAATGCCTAAAACGAATCCTAAGCTTAGAGAACTAGGATTTCTTCAAGCACTGTAGGCTTAAGGTGTGTGGAGAATAATTCTAATGTGTATCTCAATTGTGTGTAATAGGGGGTCTATTTATAGTATTCAGGGGATTAGGAATCATCCTAATAGTCTAAAGGTTGAGAGTGAACCCCTAAATTTGACGGTTGAGAGTTAGAATTTAGAAAAAGAGGAAAAGAGAACCTTCTGGAACACTTGACCGCCACAGCACCGACGATCAAGTGGGGGCGACTGCAAGGGCGTGGCGATTATCTCCACTTGACCGCCGGTGGTGGCAGTTATATCTCCATGATCGTTGCCGACTGGGCGATTTTTCCTTTTTTTGTCACTTCTCTTGCTCCAATCCGATTCCTAGTTGCTTTCCGCACCCTCTAGAATATTGCCTGACCCTGAAAACATCCCAAACTTGTATCCCACTCTACTACTTTTCCTATTTATCAATTACACATCAAATTATTCCTCTTTTCTATTCAAATTACCATAAAAACACAAAATACACAAAATATATATTTAATCCTAAATTTTCATGAAAATTAGAATTAAAATTAGCTGCAGGCCATGTGTTTAAATGGGCTGACACTACGGAAGGTTCCATATTCCATTTGCCAAGACATAATATTTATTTTTAACCCAAAATTAAATAAATAATAAAGGACAAAAAACAAATAAAAAGAATTAAACAAATAAAATATCAGTATTCTACGACATTAAATCACAAACATATTAATGCCAAAAATCAAATCATTAGATCAATCAAAGACACAAACTCATTCACAATCCAAAAATAATAGAATAAATCGTGGGTCAAATTTGGGTGTTCACAGATGCCCTTCGCTGGTGAGGTTTTAGAAATATGAAGATGAACCAACAAAAAGAAGAACAACCAAATTTGGAGGAGTTTGCTACTGATCCTGAAGCTCGACATGTGTACCATGGGGGTTGGAACATTCCATGCTCCGAGAGTTTCTAGTGGGGAAAAGGGAATCATCTCATCACTAAGTATCTGCTGGGGAAAGTACTCCACTAGGGAGGAATAGTCGCTTCACGATTAGTTTTGGTGTTAAGAAAGGATAGCTCAAGATCCTTTCTATTAACCTATACTGGAAAAGTGGGAAGGAATGATTTCGGTGTTAAGAAAGAATGTCTCAATATCCTAACTATTAACCTATTTTCATAAGGATTTGTCTCCTTCTTGGGCATGATTTTGGGGTCACCTACTTTCGTATGGGATTTATCTCCTCCTTTGGATATGATTTCGGGGTCACCAACTTTGGTAAAGGATTTATGCCCTCCTTTAGGGATGATTTCGGGGTCACCTACTTTCGTAACTTGGTGTTAGGAAGGGATGCTCAAGATCCTAACCATTAACCTGTACTCAACTCAACATCTCAACTCGGTGTTAGAAGAGGGTGTTCAAAACCCTAACCAATAACCTAAATTCACATCTTGTTGTCAAGTTGTTAGAAGAAGGTGTACGAGGCTCGGGTGCAAAGCCATACACCTTAAGATTGTGTGCCTAGATCGGGTCGCATAGGAGGTCATCTACAATTTATTTTTAATTTTAAAAATTGATATTTGGGTTATCGGGTGGGAAGATCGATTTTGAGACAACTAGGTTAACCGATTCGGATAGGCTAGTGGGACCTACTTTGATGATATGTCGGTGAAGAAACTGACACGTCATCAATTTTAGGGGTAAAACGGTCAAAATAACCAAACTAAGAAATTCGGGTTTAATTGAGGGATGAAATGTGATGAAATTGAAACACCGGTATGAATTGTGATATTCAAGAGCAACACAGGTACCAAAAAAGGCATTAGTCCAGCTAAAAAAGGAAAGGATATGTAAAAGACGCGCTACAATAAAAAGTGACGGGCGGACATGACGGCATGACCGCCATTCCCGCCGGTCATGGGAGCCAAAACCGCCGGTGCCGACGGTCATTGTGACACCCCGGGGTCTGTGAGGTCGGGAAGTGTACGCCGGTGCCGGAATGAGCATGGACATGGAGCGGCCTCCAGCGGGCTTTAGAAGGAGGGGTACGTGAATGAACCGAATCCGCACCGGAAAAGGAGAGATCCTAAGACTGTGTAGGGATAGGGCTGCACAGTTGGGGCGATTTCATAATTATATGGGTATGGGACTGTATAATTAAGAATAGCTCAAATGAAGTGATTTTAAGGTTGTACAGGCATGGGACTGTACAATTGAGAATAGCTTAAACGGTTTGATGGGTACTAACTATATCAACGAGGTGCACCTGCCTTTTCGGTGCTCATTCTAGAAAAACTCTAAAGTTAAACGTGCTTGAGCAATTCTAAGATGGGTGACCTCCTGGGAAGTTTTCCTGGAAACATGCGAGTGAGGACAAAGCATGTTGGAAAGGTCCCGTGTTGGTCTGTAGTGACAGTCGACAAGCCGGAACGTTACAGTTGGTAGCGGAGCTCCAGGACTCCTCTAGTACGGTGTGGGGTTCGGGGACGAACCTAGCGGAAGGTGGTGGGCCTGTGACACCCCGGGGTCTATGAGGTCGGGAAGTGTACGCCGGTGCCGGAATGACCAAGGACAAGGAGCGGCTTCCAGCGGGCTTTAGATGGAGGGGCACATGAATGAACCGTATCCACACTGGAATAGGAGAGTACGCTGGTGCCGGAATGACTAAGGACAAGGAGCGGCTTCCAGCGGGTTTTAGATGGAGGGGCACATGAATGAACCGTATCCACACTGGAATAGGAGAGATCCTGAGACTGTGTAGGGATGGGACTGCAAAGTTGGGGCGATTTTGTAATTATACGGGTATGGGACAGTATAACTAAGAATAGCTCAAATGAAGTGATTTTGAGGTTGTACAGGTATGGGACTATACAATTGAGAAAAGCTTAAATGAACTAATTTTGAGGTTGTACAGGTATGGCACTGCACAATCAAGAATCGCTTAAACGGTTTGATGGGTACTAACTATATCAACAAGCTGCACCTACCGTTTCGGCACTCATTCCAGAAGAACTCCAAAGTTAAACGTGCTTGACTTGGAGCGATTCTAAGATGGGTGAGCTCCTGGGAAGTTTTTCCTGGAAACATGCGAGTGAGGACAAAGCATGTTGGAAAGGTCCCGTGTTGGTCTGTAGTGACAGTCGACAAGCCGGAACATTACAGTTGGTAGTGGAGCTCAGGACTCCCCTAGAACGATGCAGGGTTCGGGGACGAACCTAGCGGAAGCTGGTGGGCCTGTGACACCCGGGGTCTATGAGGGCGGGAAGTGTACGCCGGTGTCGGGATGAGCATGGACAAGGAACAGCTTCTGGCAGGCTCCTAGACGGAGGGGCACACGAATGAACCGAATCCACACCGGAATAGGAGAGATCCTGAGACTGTGTAGGGATGGGGCTGCACAATTGGGGGGATTTCCTAATTATACGGGTATGGGACTGTATATTTAAGAATAGCTCAAATGAAGTGATTTCGAGGTTATACAGGCATGGGACTGCACAATTGAGAATATTTTAAACAGTTTGATGGGTACTAACTATATCAACAAGGTGCACCTAACTTTTCGATGCTCATTCTGGAAAAACTCTAAAGTTAAACATGCTTGACTTGGAGCAATTCTAAGATGGGTGACCTCCTGGGAAGTTTTCCTTGGAAACTTGCGAGTGAGGACAAAGCATGTTGGAATGGTCCCGTGTTGGTCTGTAGTGACAGTCGACAAGCCAGAGCGTTACAGTCATCACGCGATGAACGCCAGGCAGTGGCGGTCATGGCTTCCTGGAACGCATTTTTTCCTTATTTGTGGGCCATTAATCAAATTACAGGCATTAGGAACCTAATTTTAGGTATTAACCCTGTCAATTATGAAGGTCCACGAGCTGTACACTCCCAAAACTCTATAAATAGAGCCTCCCACTCACTCCAAAAGGTTCATCAAGAGCTACTAGGCTAAATCACTTATATTATTTTAAGCTAAAAAAAGCTTGGGGAAACTCTTCTTCTCCAAGCTCTCAAACATTTTTTTCTGCTATTATTCTAGCCATTTTCTTGTGAAGTTCAGCATCAACAAACATCCAGCAAGGAGAAATCAGGAAGAAATCAAGGTGAAGTTGAGAAGTGAAAAAGAATTGAAGTTAGAAAGAAACCCAAATCAAGGAGACAAAGGAGGGCTACAAAAGGTAACCCTTGATCCTTTTTATTCTCTTTTGTTGATGTTTTGATGATTTGTTTGGTGCTGACAAGATGTGATTTTTGATTAAAGACCTTTAAGAACTACGTGAGCTTTGAACCCGGTCGCCGGGGTATTGTGAGGACCCGGCCAAAAATTTATTTGATCCCTTACCTTAAACCTCACACCTTCTTAGGGTCAATCCAACATCAATGGAGCTGTCACCCGAATTTTATTAAGGGCAAAATTCAGGAAAAAACCTGACATCCATCACCCGAGGCAACCAGTCATAAATAACGAAAGATGTTGGATTCGGGGGTTCGTCACAGATGGGAAGATGTTAGGCACCCATCCGTGTTGTGGCAAAATTGTGTGCAATCAAAGATCAAAGTATACCTTATGCACAAACAACAACAAAAAAAAAACAAAACGAAAACAAAAGACAAAACAGAAAATAAACACATAATTGAGCTTGAGATTCCACCACTAGAATCCACCTACGTACTCTGGCGACAGGATTCAAAGCTCACGTAGTTCTTACATGGCATCAGAACACAACACAACAACCACATAAAGATAATATAATAAAGAAAACAGACAATTTGGCTTGCATCTCGTTTGTCAAACCGAGACTACCTACGTACCCGTGTGACCGGGGTCAAAGTCACGCAGTTCTAACAGTTCATCAACACCAATCACATCATCACACCCACATCAAATATCTCAGAATGAAATCAGCATCAATTTATCACCAATCAAATAACAATCATCAAGGTTTGAAATCGAAAAGATGTTAGAAAACTTACCTTGAGTTTCTGGACAGAAACTATGCTTCAACTCCAAGGCTAATTATTATGAAGAAAACGATCAATCTAGCCTCTGCATTCAACACTAGAATTGTAGGTATTCCTCTTAGCTTTCTAGAGAGTCAAAGATCACAGCAATCCGACGTCTAGAACTCGAGATATGAACGTTTTCCTGAGACTGCAGGTAACTCTATTCGGGTTCTTCCCGTTCTTTGGCTCCGAGATTGTGCTTGACTGCTTCTATGCCCTTTGATTCGAATCCTTCTCTGCAAATATTAGCAATAGAACACAACTAGAAAGAAACCACATGAGATCTAAGAGTAAAAAGCTAAAAGAATTCACAAAACAAGTTAAGAGAGTTTTTTCAAGCTATTGGGCTTAAGGGTGTATATGGGGAGAAAATTTAGTCAATTAAGTGTCTTGCCACCACTCTATAACCTTAGCCCCCATTTCTGGAAACCTTAGGATTCTATTTATAGAGCTCAATTCGTCCATGAGGCGGTTTAGAGCTCCTCGATTGATTTAGAAATAAAATCCTTGACTTGCACTCCAAGTTGAAACTTTTCCTGTTTTCTAACCCAGAAATTGCATGCCATGTTTCGACTAAAAGATGTCCGAATTAGGTGTTGGGCTCTTGTACAAAATTCTAGATAATTTTCTCAGCTTTCTGCACATATAAAGTTCTCCTAAATTGGACTTTTGTAGCTCAAGTTATCGCAAAGATAGTGGGCCTGAGAGGTCTGTATCTTGGGCTGGATTGAAATAATTTTTGCTCCCTGTAGACACATCCACAAATTATAAAATTTATATCCCTGGAAAGCCCTGGAAGTCTATTTTTTTCCAATTGGTTTTCACTCAATTTCGATGTCTAGATTTCCCAAAATCTTCAAAACAATGAGTTGTGCCCACTGTAGAAGTTCCCTAAATTAGGATACTTAGCCGCCATGGCGTGGCGGTCACTGGCGGTCTTTCCTGTATCTCCTTTGGGGCTTGGCGGTCATCTCAACATGACCACTAGTCCAAATTAATGTTCATACTCTTCCTATTTTGTCCAGGTTTTCCTCAATCTGATTCCAACTTAACTCTTGCACATAAGTCTAGGATTCTCTACCCAAAAATTCCTTAGCTTATACTACCAGAACCTCGATTATCTTCGAGGAACAAATTTTGGTACTCACAGATACCCCTCGCTGGTGAGTCTTTAGAAATCTGAAGACGAACCAACAGAGAGAAGAACACTCAAATTTGCAGGAGCCTACTACTGACGCTGATGTTGATACTTGGCATGTGTGCCATGGGGGTTGGAACTTTCCATGCTCCGGGGGTTTCCACTAGAGACAAGGAAATCATCTCATCCCTAAGTATCTGCTAGGGATAGGTACTCTACAGGGGAGGAATAGTCTCCTCACGACTGGTCGAGTGTTAAGAAAGGATAGCTTGTGAGGACCTGACCCAAAATCAATTGGGCCTCCTCTCCTATTTCTTTACACCTTGTTCTTTACCAACAATCCAACAATCAAAGGTGTCGCCACATTGATTTTATTTGAAAAAATCAAGGAAAAACCATTAAGCATCGACCTCTTTCAGAGGCCACATCATAAGGGACTGATCTTTATCTAACCAAAGATTGTTGGATTCGGGTGTTCGTCATTGATCGGAAGGTGTTAGGCAGCAATCCATGTTGGGGCAAAAATTTGTGCAATTGAAGAATAATTGTATGCCTTAAAATAAACAAGATTAAACTGAAACAAAAAGAAAAATAACAACAATTGGGCTTGAGTTTCCAGCACTAGAAACCACCTACGTACCCTGGCAACAGGGTTCAAAGTCCACGTAGTTCCTTTCATGGCATCACCATAGCACATAAATCATCAAAAGCATCATCATCAGCATCCAATCATCAGCAAACAATAGACAAGAAAGGATCTAGGATTACCACTTGTAGCCCTCCTCTAGCTCCTTGGTTTGGGTTGTGTTCTTCACCCACCTCCTTTCCGCTCCTTAACCTAATCTTTGATCACTCCTTGATCTACCTTTTGTTGCTTCTTCTTTGTTGCTTCCCACGAAATTTCTCCAAATTTTCTGCCAATAAAACTATTTCTAGGCCTGGAGAAGTAAAGTTTCTCCAAGCACGAAAGCTTATAGGGGGGTATGTGTGAAAAAAATTGTGTCCCCTTTAGATATGAATGGGAGGTCCTAAGTATAGAGTTCTAGGAAGTGTAGGAGTCATGCACCTCATAATGATCAAGATTATGGCCAAAAATCTGGGCCAAGACCGTGTAGAATCAAATTTGAAACAAAAATATGAAAAAATCGTATTTCTGGGGACGCATGACCGCCATGGCGGGCGGTCTTCTCTTTGATGGTGGCCATGCCCACGGTCATCCATGCATGACCGCCCAGGCATGGCAGTCCACTCGAGATGGCCGCCCGGCCCTCCGGGTTTCATGCGTTCTTCCCCTTTTTTAGCTCCAATTTGCCCTAATTACTCCTTGACTTGATTTAACCGTGTAATTAACCCCTAGTCAACCCAAAATATCCCTTTTCTTGATTATTACTCCTCCTAAACCTTCCAAGTATGATTGATACACATCAAACCCCTAATTTTTTTCAATTTCATACCAAAAGTACATTTACCATAAAAAGATGACTTAATTCTGATTTTTCATGAAAATTAGAGCCAAAATTAGTCTGCAAGAAATGTATTTATGGGGCAATTTTCTCTAGAGAATCCACCTTTCATTAACTTAGGCCTTAAAATCCATTCCTAGCCGAAAAATAAATCATCTCAATATAATTGGGCTAAAACAAATAAAAGGCTTAAATAAATCAGAGCTTAGCATATATTTTTACCTTAGGATTAAATTATCTCATTAATCCTAAGACTTAAACACATACAAATGTCTAATTTAAAAAATATGTAAATTCTACTAAAATAAATTCTGAATATACTTTATCCAAAGACCAAATCATCTCATTAGTCTCGTGGTTTAAGCATACTTAAAATTTAAATTAGAAGAATATTTGTGGGTCAAATTTGGGTGTCCGCTGGTGCCCCTCATTGATGAGTCCTTAGAAACAAAGGACGAAACAACGCAAGAAAAGAACAACCAAATTTGAGTGATTGATGTGGTTAGTGTGTGCCAAAGTTTGGAGCATTCCATGCTCCACTTTGGGAATCATCTCATCCCGAAGATTTATGAGGAAATAGCCCTCGGGGCTGGGAATCATCTGCGAGGACTGGATCCTCGGCTTTTGAGAATCATCTCATCCCGGGTTTTGCATGGACCGGGTCCTCGGCTTGTGGGAATAATCTCACCTCAAGGTTTGCAAGAACTCGGTCCTCGGATTTTGGGAATCATCTCATCCCAAGGTTTGCGAGGGTTGGATCCTCGGCTTGCGGTTTGCGAGGACTAGGTCCTCGGCTTATGATTTACGAGGATTGGGTCCTCAAGATATGATTTGCGAGGACTAGATCCTCAACTTTGGGTTTGCGAGGACTGGGTCCTCGGCTTATGGTTTGCGAGGACTGGGTCCTCGGCTTACAGGTTTGCAAGGACTGAATCCTCGGCTTTGAGTTCACGAGGACTGGGTCCTGTGAACACTCAAATTTGAACCACGAACATTTTACTGAAACTAGATTCAAAACATGCTTAAACTTGAAGTTAATGAGATGATTTGATTTCGAGTTAAGGCATGATAAGAATTTAATTTAGTAGAGTTAATGTATTTTGGTTATCTATACCTTTGTGCACTTAAACCTTAGGATTAATGAGATAATTTAATCTTAGGGTAAAACATATAATAAGATTTATTTACATTAAAATACATTTTATTTCATTACCTTGGGCTCCTTTAGTTGTTTTTAACCCAATCATATTGAGATGATTTATTTTTGGGTTAGGAATGCGTTTAAGGGTCCAGGTAAATGAATTCTTCAGAGTTTATCCAGCCCATTAACACATTTCTTGCAGGCTAATTTTAGCTTTGATTTTCGTGAAAAATCTGAGCTAAATCATCATTTTATGTAGGAATGTTGTTTTTGGTATGATTTAGTATGAAATGGGTGTTAATGTGTAAATAATCTGTTATAGAATGATCTAGGGGAGTGTTAATCAAGTAATTGAGTGATTCTAGGTTGATTGGGGGTTTGATTACGCGGTAGGATCAAATCAGAGCTGAATTAGGGGGATTGGGTGTCGAAAGAATAGAACGGGTGACACGGGGGGTGACCGGTGGTCCTCTTGCGACGACCGCCAGGTGCTGGCGGACATCCCCACTTAACCGCCTACACGGGGTTCCTCTTGATTCCTCCTTGCTAGACTTCTACTGATGCCTTCCATAAAATTTCTCCAGAGTTTTTGCCTAAGAATGTATCTGTAGACTTGGAGAGGCAGAGTTCTCCAAGCACTCAAGGCTTATGGGTGTGTGTGTGAGAAAAATTGTGTGTCATTTGAAATGTGTGTGAAGGGTCCTATTTATAGTGTTGTGGGAAGCCTAAGGGCGTGGACCTGCTTAATGGTGAAGATTATGCCCGAAAATCTTGAAACACCCGTGTCCCAATTTTACCAATAAAATACTTAAATAAAGGAAATTACCAAAATAACCCTGAAACCCGGGACACGAAATCCAAAATCAACAATATCCAAAATTCTTAATAAAAACGAGATGTCATAAAGAACAAAACAATCTGGCTTAACAAGCCACAAGACAACCCGGCATCCTGCCGAAACATCATCAACATCAAATCCCGACAACCCGCCGATAATGTAATACAAAACCAATAGTGATATCTCAATAAAAATTCAATGCAACGGAAGAAACAAACAGGGTAAAAATAAGAGAAACAAAACAACATGTATGCCGACTCTATGGATCCAACCGGGAGATCAAGCACAGCTACCTGCTGAGATAACCACGTCCGTACTCTGGAAGGATGGAAAGTGACTGCACGCTATCTAAAGACTGAAAAACAACGTTGGCGATTATGTGAGTCGCCTACTCAGTGAGCAATATAAATCTAATTATGAGAGTGTGCAGATCAAGTTCGAAAGGAAAGAAGAGCAACAAGACAAGCATGCAAACATACAATAACCAGTACTAACATGCCAACACAATCAAGCAAACAGTTCATCATTCTCCATCTGTTGTGTGTTAAGTTTTCTTATTATGATTTATTATTCAGGGCCCCCTACTGTGTGCGTCGAGCTCGGTCCCGTCTCATGAGACAACCAAGCATAAGCCCAAATAAAACCAGGCACGAAGCCCAACATATCCATAGAGAGAGAGAGAGAGAGAGAGAGAGAGAGAGAAAGAGGGAGGTAGAAAGGAGGGAGGTAGAACCGGTCATTACAGACCCATATGCAAAACCGCATAACACTTGCTATTCCGCAAGCAAACCCGAGGGGTATCACTTCCCGCTCGAAACAACCGGTCATCAGCACACAGTAGCCTAACTTCTACTGTACATTATTCTTATTCACCAATTACGAGTTCATGTGTGCCAAGAAATTGTGATCTAACAGGGTTGTGTGATAAATCAACTCAATCAAATAACCGGGTCTCCGACAAACATTACATCACACAAAACACACAGAATCACACCACATGTTATAATCCATAACAATCCAAAGAACCAGCTCATAAGCAAATAGTACACTTAGGCACACAATACAGATCACAGCATGTTAGCAAACAGGCATGCAACTCAAACAGACCAATCCAACAAGCTCATGCATACAAACATAAAAAGACGTATAAAGTCACCTCAACGACGATTGTCCTGTGGAGCTTTTCCCAAAACAGATCCGCCAGCTCCCGAGGTGTTACCCGTGCCTGAATACCGGCACACACAACAAATTACAAACAATTACAATAAAAACGTGCATGCATGTAACTATAATGCTCAACTGAGTTAAACCCGTCCCTAGTTAGCCAATTATGAAATTCCCGGGTCTAAACCCGACTTAATGTTCTCTCACCAAAACTCCGAGTATCGGGACCTAAGGTTTTCCGGCTTACACCCAACTAAGTCCAATAAGTAGTTCCCGGGCCTATGGCCCACTCATTATGTCCTTTACGAGTTTCCGGCCTAAAACCCAATCTAAGCCCACATTCAATTTCCGGGCCTAAAGCCCACTTCCTTAAGTCCTTATTTAACCAATTATAGGATTGGGCTCAAAGCCCGTTACTTAAGTCCAAGGTCAATTCGATCCCAAAGGTTCCCGGCCTAAGGTTCTACCCGTGTCGGTAAATACCGGCCTCATACTACTCACACTCTCGGTTTCCACTAATCACAATTAAGTACATATCCCAGTTCTGAATTATAAGTACATGCCGGATATAGATTTAAAATACACCATATATACCGTGGAATGCCGAAATAAAGACCCGAGCCTTCGCCGGAATATTCCCGAGCCCCGCCGGAAAATCCCCGAGCCTCGCCGGAAAATTCTCGAGCCTTCGCCGGATTACGGTGAACTCGCCGGAAAACACCCAAAGCTGCCCACAACGATTCCAACAATTCTGCCATGAACGAAACCGAAATTCAACCAATCAACTCAACAACACCACAACATCAAACAGAAACTCTACACGGGTCCTTTGAATTTCAGAATTAAAAAGGAAAGGATGGGAGAGAGAGTCCTTACCCGGAAGCTTACTGTCGGAACCGAATCTCAACTCCTCTGCCGGCGGAACACACTCACACACCCGGGCACCTCACTACCGGAATACACACCCGCAGCCACGCCCACACAGAAACACCACCGGCAGCAAACAACGCACAACCACCACCAACAACCAACACAACACAGTCAACCCCCATCGTCCACACAGCCGAGCCGCAACAATCCAACACACAAACCAAAAACCCAAATAAAAGTAAGGACAACCCGAGCAAGCCTCTCGTTGCTGGAAGAGAAAAAGAAAGAGGGAACAAAAAAAGACGACCGGCTTACCAACAATTCGATAGGGCGGCGGCGGTTCGTCAACCTGCTGCTCCCACCGTCGCGCACCGATCCCGGAACCACCTCGTGACACCTTCTTCTTCCTCGACCCGGCGGCAACGACCCGAAGCAAGGAGGCGGCTCGGCGTGAAGGCGGCAAGGAAGACGAGGGCGATTTGGGCGAAGGGTAGCAAGAGAGGGAAGAAGAAGAGGGAGAGAGGAAAACGAGAGAGAGAGGAGGAAGAAGGGAGAGAGAGAAGAGTTGGGGGCGCCGTCCGGGGAAGAAAGAAAGAAAAAAAAAGTGAAGAGAAAAGAGAAGAGAAAAAGAAAGAAGAGAAGGAAGGAGCGGCTAGGGTTTGGCCGCCCCTAGTGGACGACATGTCGTTCCACTTAGGCGCGGTCAACCCCCTAGTCAACGCGGTTTTTTTTTTTAAATAATTTCCAAAACGACGTAGTTTCACTAGTACCCTTGTAATTCTTCGCGTTTCACCCCGTTCTCGAATCCGTTTCCAGCGGAACCCGAACCATGAACAATACCAACTTAGATTTGACATTTCCAAGTCATAATAATTTATTTCCTCAACTAAAACTCGAAAATACCTCAGGGGTAAAATTGGAATAAAAATTTCGAAAATTCCGAAAAATCAAATTACGAAAATTCGGGGCGTTACAGTTCTACCCCACTTAAGGAAATTTTGTCCTCGAAATTACAAGATAAGAACATCAAAACAAATGGGGATACTGCTCCTACATAAGGGACTCAACCTCCCAAGTAGCCTCATTCGGGGAATGACGGCTCCACCTAACCCGAACCATCGGAATAACCCGATTCCTCAACTGTCGCTCCTCCCGAGCAAGAATCTCAACCGGCTCCTCAACATAAGTAAAATCCTCAGAAACCTCCACCTCTGTCGGGGATACAACATGACTAGGATCAGATCGATAACGCCTCAGCATCGAAACATGGAATACATCATGTATGCGCGACAGCTCCTCCGGTAAAGCCAACCTGTAGGCCAGCGGACCAATCCGCTCCATGATCTCATAAGGACCAATATAACGAGGGCTCAATTTGCCCTTCCTCCAAAACCGGATAACACCTCTCCAGGGAGCAACACGGAGGAAAACTCTGTCACCTACATTGTACTCCATCTCCCGACGATGCTTATCGGCAAAACTCTTTTGCCGATCCTGAGCAGCTCTCATGCACTGCTTAACCACCTCGATCTGATCAACAGTCTCCTGGACTAGGTCCGGACCAATCACCTGTCTCAGACCTTCCTCATCCCAACAGATCGGACTACGGCACTTCCGCCCATACAAAG
>JAKUCV010005399.1:0-21235 GCA_028386065.3 Turnera subulata
AAAGTGCATAATCTCATTTCATTACCATCGGTGGAGTATGTGTTAGTTACTCTCTAGATTTGTCTTCTGTGTAGAAACTACATGCATCAAGTACATAATACAATCGTTTGAGTCTTAGTTGTTAACTACTGTCATAATTAAATTATTATTATTTTAATTACCATCCATATTTATTTAATTTTCTTATTGCTCAGTATAACCTTGAGATTAAGAAATTAAAGTTCTTTATATGAGAGATGCTTGAAATTTATGCAATTAGGAGCTTAAAAAGTTAAATTGAAAAAATATGAGGGAAATTTTCATCTTAAATATGTGCTAATATAGATATGAATGAAAATACAATTATTTTTTGTGAGTTGATAGCCCATACACGCCCTATTATATTTGATGAGTTTTTTCACTTTATAATGTTACATAAACATATTAGGTCTTCAATAAACTAAAAGAAATTTAACGGAAAGACATGATTAGTGGAATAGTTATATGTTTCCTAATAAAACACGCCGTCTCAACAAAAAAAAAAACGCCATGCCGTTTCGCATTTTTTTGTCAGGAGGACGCCGACTCGATGTAACCAAATCTTTGCATTCAAAAGCAGAAAAGCAAACTTAAATGAGGATAATTTGGTCATTTTGTGAGAAAAAGGAAAAAGGTGGAGTGTGGTTATAAAGAAGTGGAGTGCAAATATCGCAAGGAAAATACAACACGTCTTTGCCAGTTTAGTCACTTCATTAATTAGTTTTCCATGAAATGGAAGAAAATACTTGGTAGTTAACCTTTTTTCTAAAAAATTAAAATTTCATTATACGGGATTGAGAAAATTTTAATGTAACCAGAGCATAATAATTTTTGTCTAAATTATTCTCATATGAAAGTATACCAAGCTACAAGCCCATCGGTACGTTAAGTACAGGCTTAATTAACAGAAACTGCTAGTTACATTATTTGTTGCTCCTGCAGGCTACAATGCTCTTTTTTCTCTCCCTTGGCTATTCCCATCAACAATTGCTCCTGTAGATGTTAAAAAAGAAAACTATTGGTCCTGTAACTCAAAATCAATTTGCATTCGTCCCATCAAACCTTAAACGTGAAAGCGGTTACACTTTATATATATATATATATAAAGTGCTCTTTCCAGTGTTGACATGTGTCCAGACAAAATTCCATTCGCAGTGCCATATGGCAAATTGCCTACGTGTAATTTTGTCTGAAAAACAAAACGATTAATATATTATTTAAAAAATATACTATTTAATTATTTTTACATTCTTATTGACAAGAGGTTTAGCCTCCTCATATCAAATGTCAAATGAAAAGAATTACACATAACAAATATTTTTTACATATAAAAAATAAAAAATCTTATACATTAAGTGTAATTATAAAATGCTAAGGATGTGTGGCATGAAAAAAACATTATGGCTCAATAAATCATCAAATACAAATACATTTACCCTTAAATAGATAAAAAGTCTTTTGTAATTATGAAACTCATCATCTATTTATTGTTGGCATTAAATAAAGATGTATATGGTAAATAAAGAGTCATGGTAATTTTTAGTATATATATGGTTGTTGTCCATCAAATTAAAACACAAAGTTGTTGTTAAAAGAAAAAAATAATATGATAAAGAAAAGAAGAGAGAATAAATGGTTGTAAATGAAGACTTCCTCTTCCCAAAGTCAAAATTCTCAAACTTTATTGTTCTTTTAGCTTATCTATACCTCTATTTCTATTATTATTACTAATTATTGATTATAGTTGTCTTAACTTCTTTTCATTATTAAAAAAAATTAACAATCAATTGTTTAATTAATTGGCATATTTTGTGCTTTGTTTATATTTTCTAAATTAATGCATCACAATTAATTTAAATACTATCATTTATTTATTTCTCTTTTCTTTATTTTTTAAAAATTATGCACAAAATCAATTTATTTGCATGTTACCATGACTAGTTATTACTAGTTTTTAGGGAGTGAGAGAGATATTTTGTTTCGATGTGACCAAGACGGGAGGCACATACCATTTAAGACGATGGACATCTCCGGAAAAGCTTGTTGTCTGTTTCCTCCCAATAGAACTAGCTGGCAAAGTAAGATCATCCACAAACAACAACTACTCAAAAGTCAAAACTAGAAAGATCTCCTATAGGCAGGCAGCTACAACTACAAGTTCCATGGAGATTCAACTTCCCTCCTTGCAAGTTCTCTTCACATCCTTCCTCTGCTTGTTGGTGCTTAAACATATTGTAGTCAAATCATCAAGAAAAGTAAACAATTCAACTCCAAAACTCCCTCCAGGGCCATGGAAGCTCCCTTTGATTGGGAACTTGCACCTGCTTGTTGGGTCTCATCCTTATCACATTCTAAGAGACTTGGCCAGGAGACATGGACCTCTCATGCACCTGCAGCTTGGTCAGCTATCCACTGTAGTAGTCTCCAGCTCAGAAATGGCTAAACAAGTCATGAAAACCCATGACGTCAACTTTGCCAACAGACCCTTTCTCCTTGCAGCTTCAATTATGTCCTATAACTCCACAGATATTGCCTGGTCTCCTTATGGGAATTACTGGAGACAGCTGAAGAAGATTTCTACTGTGGAGCTTTTAACTGCACACCGGGTGCAGTCATTACGTTCAATCAGGGAAGAGGAGGTGTTGCGTCTGGTTAAAGACCTGAATTCTTGTCAAGGGTCGCCTGTCAATCTAACTGAGAAGCTCTTTTCACTAGCTTATAGTGTAACATCAAGAGCAGCTTTTGGTGCAAAGTGCAAGGACCTGGAAGTGTTCATTTCCACAATGAAGGAAAGTAACAAGCTGGCAGGAGGTTTCTGCTTGGCTGATATGTACCCTTCAGTTCCTGTGCTTCAGGCGATTACTGGAATGAGGGGCAAACTAGAAAAGCTGCATCGGGTAGCAGATAGAATACTGCAGCAGGTTCTGGAGGAGCATAGGGAGATGCAGCTTACAGGAAAATTGGGAAATGGAGAAGGGAAGGAGTATCTTGTTGATGTCCTATTAAGGCTACAAAAACATAATGACTCCGAAATGCTCCTCACTGACAACAATATTAAAGCAGTGATCTTGGTATGTCAGTTAACTCATTTAAAAATTCCCACTTTTGTAGATTTGGCCTTGTGCATATTTCTTTTTAATTATTGGATAAATTCTTCTCTATTCTCTGCCTTCAATGTGTGAGGTTAGGAAATGGGAAGAATCTTAGGACCCAGCCTGCCTCTGTCCAATCATTTTAGAATCCTCGTAACATGTCAACAATCCTAACCCAAAGAATGCCATTTTTCAGGACATCTTTGGTGCTGGGAGTGATACATCAGCATCAACAGTTGATTGGGCAATGGCAGAAATGATGAGAAACCCAATGGTGATGGAAGAGGCACAAGCTGAGGTGAGGCAATTCTTCAATCAAACTGGGAAGGTAGACGAGAAGGATATCGATGAATTGAAATTCTTAAAAGCAGTAATCAAAGAAACATTGAGGCTGCACCCCCCTGTACCTCTCCTACTTCCAAGAGAATCTAGTGAGAGCTGTGAGGTTCATGGATATGATATCCCTGCCAAGACTAAAGTTATCATCAATGCATGGGCACTTGCAAGAGATCCTCACTATTGGAGTGAAGCTGAGACGTTTAAGCCCGAAAGGTTTCTTGATCTTGATACTTCAGTTGATTACAAGGGGATGAACTTTGAGTATATCCCATTTGGTGCCGGAAGGAGAATGTGTCCAGGAATATCATTTGCCCTGCCAAACATTGAGCTGCCACTTGCGCAATTACTGTACCATTTTGATTGGAAACTTGCCAACGGACTGAAGCAAGAAGATCTAGACATGACAAACGCCTATGGGTTGGGTGCCAGGAGAAATGAAGATCTGCTCTTAATTCCCATTCCTCGTTGTCCTATACCTGATTCAATGTGACCATATAATGCAGAGTCTTATAGAAGTCACTGGAGAGAAGTGTTGAGATGAATTCTGGTGCAGGCTACTAGCTGCTTTACTAATAATGCTAAAAGTTTGTCCTAATTCTCTACTTTTTTCATGTCTATTATGATTATAGTAGCATTCGCTGCCAGATGAGATGTGCATCCTGGCCTTACATTGCAATATATGAGGTTAAAACTTATATGCTTCTAGCATTTCTTAACGCTGGCATGTTCAGACATGGACTGAAATTCTTAATGATAGCGTTGGTTAACTGGACGAAAAAGAATGTTTCTGCTAAAGAATAGAGGACAATGTATCGCATGCTTCTGCAATGCATTTGTCTCTGTAAAGTTCATTTCCATGCAAATTTTTCTTAGAACTTACTGTTTGTGACGTCTCGAGTAGAAACATTGCAAGATTCTAACGTTTTTATCTAGGATTTTCTTCTTTATGTCTCACTTATCCCAATTATTGAAATTCTTCAGACATCTCTGTTTCTGCAGACTGCAATGACGATTATTCCCAAGTAGACTTTGATATTACAGGTTTTCCCTCGACTTTCCATTGGAGATTCAAATGATGGCAGAGGAACCTGGAATAAAGAAAGGACTTCATCTCTACATTGAAACATAAAGCTTCAGGAGAAGAAATTATTCGAATCCAATTAGATGCTACATTCAAGATTACCTCACAACAAGGCGTATACATACTACATGAATGTACCAAACATTCTGTGGTTAATATTGTTTCAAAAGTACACACCCAACAGGAAACATCAAATAAATGAAGATCAATGCACTTCATGGATGATATTAAACTAGAGAATAGGGAATCATCCATGAGGGTTTAATTGACAGGTTGAGGAAAGTACTTAGCTGGAATTAAGCAAAGCTCATTCTTCCTTTTGACTAGTTTAATTGACAGGTTGAGGAAGGTACGTAGCTGGAATTAAGCAAAGCTCATTCTTCCTTTTGACTATACTTCCGAAAACCTCAGTCATATCAAGGCTTTCTGGATTGATTCCAAAGGGAAGTTTCCAATTAAAATGGTACAATAACTGTGCTAGTGGGAGCTCGATACCAGCTACGCCATACAATATTCCGGGGCACATCCTCCTTCCTGCACCAAACGGGACATACTCATAATTAGTCCCCTTGTAGTCCACTGAACTATCAATGAACCTCTCCGGATAAAATCTCTCTGCCTCAGTCCAGTTGCTGGGATCCCTTCCAATTGCCCATGCATTAACAATGACTTTGGTATTGACAGGAATGTCATAACCCTTAATCTGACACTTCTCTCTACATTCTCTTGGAAGCAATAGAGGACTAGGAGGATGTAATCTTAGAGTTTCTTTAATAACCAGCTTCAAGTAGTTCAATTCCTGCAACCTTGCTTCATTAACAGTTCCTTCTTCACCATAAACCTTCCTCACCTCTGCTTGCGCCATTTCCATCACTCTTGGATGTTTCGCCATTTCTGACATTGCCCACTCTGCAACTCTAGTTGATGTGTCGATCCCGGCAATAAACATGTCCTGACATTCAAATCATTACCTTCAGAATAAACTTCAAATTTCCTATTTTTCTCCTCATCGAATTATTGCCACAATAAAGAAACAAAATTTTTAGCCTCAATGTTCTTTACAGATTTCCACTTCTATTTCACTTTTATCCTTCTTATGAAACCAGGATTTAATGTTTGCCTTCAAATCATGAATTTGTAGACAGATGAATATGAAGCATAGACATGACACTAACCACAATAACCGCTTTGATGTTGTTGGTCGTCAATGGGACTTCAAGGTCTCCATGATCCTGAAGATTCAAAAGAACATCAACAAGATCATCTTCTTCAGCTTTGGAGCCAGTCTTTACATCTGCTGTCCTTGCTCTATGTCCATGGATAATTCTTTCCAGTATCCCATCCACTTCTTTATGAAGCCTCTCTAGTTTAGGCCTCAACCCACTTACCATGTGCAGTAATTTGTAGGAAGGAAACAGATCAGCAAGAGTGAAGCCCCCACTCAACTCCAAGATTTCCTTGACTGCTGCAATGAAAGCTCTCTCCCCATCAAATCTCTTACCAAAGGCTGCTCTTGAAGTGATCCCATAGGTTAAGGAGCTCAGCATCTCACTCAAGTTGACCACCGACCCTGCACTACAAGAAATGGATCTAACCAGTTTTGACACCTCTTCTTCCCTGATTGACCTGAAAGACTGCACCCTTTTTGCTGTCAGCATCTCCAGCGTGCAAATTTTCCTCAGCTGTCTCCAGTAATCACCATATGGTGAGAATGCAATGTCTGTGCAGTTGTAAGTTATGATTTTTGCAGCAAGAAAGTGGGGTCTGTTCGCAAAATTGACATCATGGGTTTTCATCACTTCTCTGGCAGCTTCTGGTGATGAAACTATTATGTTGGAAACTTCACCGAGCTGAAGGTGCATCACAGGCCCATACTTCTTGGCCAAGTCTCTTAGGCGGTGATGGGGCTGAGACCCAATCAGATGGTGCATGCTCCCTATTAGGGGCAGCTTCCAAGGACCCGGTGGTAGGCTTTGAGTTGTGGGTGGTTTCTTGCATAGCTTCACTACCAGGATGATGAAGAGGAGAAAGGTGGCAACCGCTGAAAGTTGGAAGAGCTGTTCCATTGTGTAACTACAGAGGATTTGGTCAAGAGGTTAACAATACATATAGTAGAGGTGGAATTGAATATGATCCATGGAGGTTGGACCCAAGAATGTTGTCATGTTCTGTTTTAACATTTCATTTAACCAAAAAAAAGAAATTTATTACCGTGTGACGCATTGTAGCATGCTGGAAAGGAAAATACCAAAGGAGAAGTATATCAAATTAGAGAATCTGGCATCTGCCACTAAAGCGTGACCTCAGATGAGTCGGACATAATCTGTCCTTTTAGTAAAGTAAAGATAATACAACTAACTAGAGCTTGATAACTAATATCGACACAGAGAGTATCTGATCAAAAGAAAGAAAAAAACAGAGAGTATCAATGTATAAAGATCATGTCTCCAATTCATAATTTATTCCAAGCTTTCAACATGGCCGGCCGGAACACGGTGTTCAATGCCGAGTAGGAGGAATTACTGCAAAGGTTATAAAGACGGACATGATGAGAATTTTTTTTTATATTTTTTTTTGAGAAACCCGATTTCCATTCAGACTAGCATGATAATAGGTCACAGACATGATGAGAAATTGGCCAACAGTTAAAGATGGATGCTGCTCCCATTTGCATGTTCTGCAATAAAAGCACTTTTGTTTTGTAAATGTTTCAATTGACTTAATTTTAGAGGTTGAAAACAGTAAAACGTATGTCATCCATAAAAAATGTGTGACCCACGGGATCCACGGGAGTGGAATTGGAAATGTTTTCAAGATATATAAAATCAAGTAAATAGCTACAAGGTCAAGTAACTACAAGTTTAAATTTGTGGACCGAGTACTAGGGGCGAGCAAGATACCCCGAACACCCTAAATAACCGATAATCCAGAATGCTTTACACTAATTCGAGTTAAGACCGGATAGTAATTTTATATATTGTTTCAGCCCGGTCTAGTCCGAATTACAGTATAATTTGATCCGGTCTCGGTTATAAGAAGTTTGGACGGCCCGATTACCCAATTGGGCCAGACACCAAAAATAATAAATTAAATAATTAGTCATCTTCAAATATAACTAATAAGATTGTAACAACAAAAAAGTATTTTGGGTATTTTAACCTGAATGATAAGTATTCATATTTAATATCCACTTTAACTAAAAGATATTCGAAATCCACTTTAGCAGATTTATTATATGACTATTTTAAGTAAATGATATTCAAAATCCACTATAACACACGTTGAATTTTATATATGGAAGCAATCTTCATTTCTGAAAAAATATTACTTTTACACTCGTTTGTATTCAAATCACATAAAATTTTCTTGAAATTAAATAAGAGGCTAAGATATATGAAACACTATGTTTATCAATTTCTAGAGATTATGGTTTATGAATATTTTGGGATTGTAGTTTTTACTTCTGGATTATTTTTAAAATAATTTAGTTTTCCTAGTTGTTATTTTTGAATTATTTTTTAAATGATTTAGTATTTTGTCTAAGCCCACTTAGAGCAAAACATATTATATAGATATGAAATTAAATGAAACGCCCCGACCCGTATTTACCGTGCACAGTAAACACGTGCCGGAACTGTGACGACCCAACCAAAATAAGACCAGCATACAGTGTATACAATAGAAATCCGAGCTCAACAGCCCATACTAAAAACAGTAATAACAACTCAACTGGCCCAATGGCCCAACAATGATAAAACAGTGCACAGCGGAAGACTTAAATAACTCACACAAACACTGTATGCGACATAGATGCAAACTATGGATCCAAGCCCTGTCCAAGGGATAACGCTGCAGCCTGTCTGGAATGCACCAATCCTGTACCAAAATAACTCATCCTACGGGATGAAAGCCCGCAGGTGAGGGGTGAGTCCGAAGTGCTCACCGACGAAGGAAAGACAATCAATATGAACACTATAAAACTCAAGGTCCAAAAACAGGCAAAAACCGCCAAATACATACCAAACCGAAAGACTGGACTCCAAACCCGGTCCAAGACCAAAAAGACTCAAACAAAATCCAATTATCCAATTTTATCTTTCCGGGCCCCGTCACGGATAAGCTAGGGTCATACCAGGTTATCAACCTGTTCCTGGTGCCAGATCAAAAAGAACCCAGGGATAGACATCCCAAATATAATAAACCGGGATAGACATCCCAAGCATAGACATGCTTATCACACGAACCCAGATCATGGCCACCACAAAACAGTCTCTAACCATCCGGTCGTACCTCTACTTACCACGTGACAATTATATTACCGTCGTAAAAAACCAAACTCAGGGATCGACATCCCTAACCAAAATAGCGAGGATCGACATCCTCGTCACAATTCATTAATTATTCCATTATACTTATTCCAAAAGACACAGAAAATCGACACGGGGATAAACATCCCAAAAATACCAAACAAGACACCGGGATAAACATCACGAACCAAAACACAGCAAAAGCGACAATCAACAATGCACAACCATCAAAACATAATAACCGAGTAATATAGGCACATATTGAAGGAAATCCATCCTCACCTTGGCCGATTACTCAACTTCGGAAACTATGACCGGTCCGACGCCGGCTCCTCGGGAAACTGCCCGATATCCAAACCTATACCACAAGACAATATACACTCACATAAATGCACATATTCGGTATACTATGATGCCCAAACTGCGAAATATCCCATCCCGGTTACATATCCTTTATTATCATTTTTACCGAAAATATTTACCGTACGTATTTCCGAATATAATTTCGGTACCATACTTTAATTAAAATTCTTTTCAAAATATTTTCATAAAATTGTAACAGCCCGGGTAAAATTTTGGATTTCTACCGGACTGTAAAAGCCTAATTACCATGATTTACTATTGAATTAATCTTAGGTAATTAATTCAAGGTAAATCGGGAGTCATTTTTCGAAACCGAGAATTTTCCCGTGCACGGAAGTGTCTTCCTAACTAACCGAGCCTCGATTTTCAATTCCGAGACTTGGACGACGTTCTGGAGGATTAATCGGACTTTCCGAGCCCAAGTCATATTTTTGGACTCGGGACGGGATTTGTCGGAAAGACGGGAGTATCCCTGCGTTTACGAGATTCCGACGCGAGAATCCGGACCGGCCGAATGTGGTTGCCCCGAGCCACTCTTCTTCCTTCTTTTTCCTTCCTCTTCCTCTTTCCCGGCAACGTTTCTTCTCTCTCCCGGTTTTTTTCCCAGCCGTGCGGGTCCCACTTCCCTTCCCTCTTCTTTTTCTTCTTTTCCTTCTTTCTTTTCTTTCTCCTTTCTCTTTTCTTTTTTCTTTCTTTTCTTCTCCTTTTCTTTTCCTTCCCTTTTCTTTCTTTTCTTTCTTTTCCCCTCTCTTTCTCCTTCAGCCGTCGAGCCCCGTGACCAGATGACCCTACCCCCACTTCCTTCCTCCATTATTTTTTTTTCTGTCTTCTTCCTCCCTTATTTCCTCACCGGCTCCACAGCCCCAAACCGACACATCTCTTCGCCTCACCTTTCTCTTCCTCTCCCTCTGCCTCCTCCTTCATCTTCTACCACCCTTGCCGCCGCCGTCCCTCTCCTTCTCCCTTCCTCGCTGACGCCCAAAGCCATCGCCGCCGGGTCTTCCTCAGCTCTCTCTCCGCCCCTGGTCGCAGCCGAGCCACCATCACAGGGGAACACCCCTCCTCGTCGCAGCTCCTCACAATCTGCCGCCGCCTCGCCACCCCACCAATCCGCCGCTGCACCTCTTTCCTCTCCTCTTCTCGATCTACCGCCACCACCAGCAGAGGAGCGACATCGCTGCCTCTGTCGCCTCCGCTCCTCTTTCCCGTTTCTGTGTGCCTTCCCTCTTCAGGCCGATGCCGCCCTACTTCTTCTCCCTTCTTCCTCCCCTAGTTCTCGCGCCGACGTGGTAAGAAACCCATACCCCCCCTGCTTCCGTTTTGAGTTATTTGGGTTATTGTTGGATTTGGGTTGTGTTTGATTGTGGGTTGTTGTTATGGTGGATGTGGACGTTGGTTGTAGTTGTTGTGGCCCTTGGTGAATAGTAAACGACATGGAGGCAGTGGACAGTGGCTGTAGTGAACAGTACTGGCCGGATTCCGGCGAGTTTTCGGCAAGTCCCAGGAATTTTCCGGCAAGACCCGGGCAACTCCGGCGTGAACAGTGCGCTCTCCAACAAATGGGACTCGAATGGACAGGTTGTTTTGGTAACTCCTCGGACTCATCTACACCTTGGGCTCGGGTTTGGGCTCGGTTGCACAACGGGCTCGGAAACGGGCCGAACGTGCAGAGGCCCATGTTCCCGAGACACATATGCCCTTGACAATTTAATAACGGACCCGATGGACACGTGAAATTACAAATGGTTAATGAATTAATTTGTAAATTAAAAACAATGGTAAATGAATTAATCTATAGATTAAAAAAAAGACACCATCTTGGAATTAATTATGAAGTTATAAGTTAATTATAAATACCTAACCCGATGGAATTTATTCTATGACCAAAGTATGTTTTACTTTACTTTTAGAATATTAATATTTGTATTATTGGCTTGACGGAATACCGTATGATCGGCTAATTTAATTATTGATAGTACTATTTCAGTGAAACGGGTTATCAACAGAATATTATTTTGAAGTATTGCTTATCCAAGATTACGATTTACTCACGGTTATAATATCTCGACCACTGATTCTTGCTATTATCGGATATATATATATATGAACAGCTATGATATTTATTTATACCGTATTTCGATTATAATAACTTACTACCAATGATGGTATTTTCTATTTAACGATTTTACTATCGGATATATTATTTACAAATATTATTTACTTCATATTATTAAATAGATTACGAAGTATTTTACGGACCGTAATTTGTTCTACTTACCAAAATATAATTTCCCCTATATGATTAAAGGTGTTTTCTTATCATGAGCGACCTAAGGGCCGGGATATCGGCTTGGACGCTCGGTTTTGGTTTGACTTATTTTGAATATGATTGGTATATCAAATGGAAAATAGGTTGTTAGTAATCTCCACAAAAATGAATAAGATAGTTATGAAAATAATAAAAAGAACTGATAAGCCGTCTAATAACTGTTAACTGGTATCATGCATAAACATCTTGTTGGTGCATTATAATTGATTATTGTGTTCCTATATGCACGTATAGGGTATCGGGATTTGACTGGATAGCAGTTTCAGAGACATACCAGGTGAGGATGGATAAACCCTGATATGTGCCCGTAATGCTGTGTGTGTACTTTTGTGGTTTGTGTGCTTTTGTTGCTAGATTGATCTGCTAGAATAATTGTTGACTGTTACATGATTGCTATGGAATTGTTGATGCTGCTGTAGAAATGTGTTAGTTTTGTATATGCTGTGATGGAAATATTGTTGGACTGTTTAATGTGAAAGATTGGTGATTGTTGATTGAGTGAGATTTGGATTAATCTGAGGTAATTGAAAATGGGTAAATGATGGAAGAGTAAAGGAATTGAACTGGAATAGATTTGTGATATTGGGATGTTGATCCCGGATTTGAGATATTGGGATGTTGATCCCGGATTTGAGATATGGGGATGTTGATCCCGGATTGTGGTGGGGCCTGGCATCCAGAATTAGTTAATAACCAGGTACGACCCTAGCTTGTCCAGTGACGGGGCCCGGAAGATAAAATTGGTAATAAAAATTAATAAGTAATCTTTGGGTCTTGGCTTTGATGTGATTTAGTGAGATTCCTTTGATGTGTTGGTTGTGTTAGATTCCTTGATGTGTTGTTTGATTTAGATTCCTCTATCGTGTGGTGTGTGTAGTTTCATCTGTCTGGTGGTTGTTTTACTTCGAAAGTATTATGGTTGAATATATCACTGTTTATCTTTCGTCGGTGAGCGTTTCGGACTCACCCCTCGCCTGCGGGGTTTCATCCCGTAGGATGAGTTGTTTGTAGTGCAGGAACGTACGGGGCAAGCTGAAGCGTACCCTCGGACAGGACTCGGATCCATTAGTTGCATTGGGCATATATATGTTATCATGTGAGTCATAAGTCTTCCGCTGTGCATATCGTTAGGACTTCTGCTGTGCATCTGTGGTATTTGGGCCATTGGGCCAGATAGTTATTGTTGTTGATGTCCCCGGGGTTCGGGTGACGAGTTTCATGTTGGGCCGAAGGGCCGGTTTACAGTTTTGATATTGGGCCGTTGGCCAGTTTATTGTTTTATTCACTGTTTGTTGGGCTTTATTGGGTTGGGTTGTCACAGTTCCGGCACGTGTTTACTGTGTACGGTAAATACGGGTCGGGGCGCTTCAAAAATAATTATACTTTTTCCAAAATAATAATTACCATAATTTTCTGAAAAAGACAACATATGTATACATTTATTTTCTAAAATATCACATTTTTAATAAAATTATTTACCAAATATTGTCATTTACCAAAAATATATATATTAACCATATGCTATATGTTATTTCCCAGAAAATATATAATCATAAAAACTTACTCTGAAAATAAATACAATTTAATATATATACATTTTTATTTTCTAAGACAAAATACTTTTCCAACAATTGTAATTCAACATAATTATATATATATATATTTCAGAAATATACCCATATATATTTTCCAAGAATAATAACATATACATACTGTATTCCATAGAAATAATAACATATAATTATAATTTCCAGAAAATATTTTCAAGGTATATATATTTTCCAATCTAACCATAATAATAATTTACAAACAAAACATAATTATCTTAATTAAAGAATCAAAATATATATATAATTTTCTAAATCCCAACCCAGAATATTGTATATAATTTCCAAAATAATATTTCCTATTTTTTTTCCAGAAATTAATTAACAGAAACTAACTATTTATATATATATATTATTATTTATTATTTTTTTAAAGAAAGGGGGGATCCGGCTGTGCAACCCATCCAAGGTCGCGACCCGGCCGTGACCCGCCCCAAACGAATCGGGTTGCTCACCTTAACGACGACGGCGGCGCGACTGACGGGAAGGGAAGGAGGCCACGAGGAAGGCGAGCTCGAGGCGACTCCAAGGGCGGTGCAGAGGCGGCGCGGCGACGGCAGGTACGGTTGCAGCGGCGCGGAAAGCTAGATCCGCCGGGTTGCTCGCGGGTCGACGGCAGTTGGCGGCGCGTCTCGCGGCGGGGTTCAGGTCGCGACGAGCCGGCGAGCCTGACGGTGGTGGTGGTGCAGTGATACTCGGCGGGGATCGGCCCGGTGTGTACAGTGACGTGGAGGAGCTGGGGGTGACGCACTGTTCACCGGCTTTTTTTTTCCGAATTTCCTTATTTTCTTTTCTATTCTCTCATTTTCTTTTTTTTTTATTTTCTGATTGGCTCTTTTTTTTCCATTTTCTCTATTTTTTTTCCTGATTTCTCTTCTTTTTTTTTCTCTCTTTTCTTTTTCCTCTCTTTTTCTTTTTCTCTCCTTTTTTTTCTCTTTTTTTTTTCTTCTCTTCCTCTCTTCTCTGCTTTCTTCTTCTGCTTCTTCTTCCTTTATATAAACGTAATTTACTGTTAATCATGTGATTAACAATAATGCAGGCGGGTCCGATCCGGACCAGAAAATAACTGATACCTCCTTAGTTATTTTCCGGTGTGTTTTTCCGAGAAATTCCGAAACCCGAAAAATACCAACTTAGTTCCGAAAAATCCACGGGAAAATCACGAGTGCGGGAAAACCCTCGGTTTCGAAAAACGACTTCCGATTTACCTTGAATTAATTACTACTCAAGATTAATTCAACAGTAAATCACGGTAAAAAGACTTATACAGTCCCGGTAAAAATCTAAAATTTTACCCGGGATGTTACATTAAATATGTCAAGCAGATAAAATTTGTGATATTTTTTAATGTAATATATAAATATTTTAATGATTATACCAATCTAAATATCTTTTCTTTTTAAATATATGTGTTTATTTATAAAATTTGGTGTTCGAGAAAACCGCAGACCGGATCGAAAATATTTCGGGCTGCCCAAATTAGGACCGATATATTTGCAATTCGGTTCGGTCCTTGTTTTAAAAAGTTCTGCAGACCAATCAAATTATTTCAGTCTTGGACCGACATACCGAATGCTCACCATCTGGCCTAACCATAAAAACTTATTCTATGCTAATTTTTTATTTTTGGGCGTGACAATGTATTCTAGAAACTTTATCTTATGTTTTTTCTTATTTTATATAAATACTATCCTTTTCATCTTTTTGAAAAAAAATTCTTATCACCATTAGGAACTTGGCATGTGTATTTTATTTCTTTTTTTTAAAAAAAATTTCACCAACTGCCAATCACGAATTCCTTGTTTCCACCAACGGAATATTCTAAATGAGATAATAATAAATAATAGAAAAAAATTATAACACTCACGTAGCTTGCTCATTGGTAATGCCATATTCAATTAAAATTATTTGTCCCTACTTTTCGGAAAAATAGCTTTCCTTATCTTTTTTTGCTTTTAAGTGTCCTTATTAGTTATAATCTTATTAGTGAGCATGCCACTTGATATGCATGGAACGCTATAAAACATGCCTAAATTATATGTTGCAAAATGTTTAAAAAAAAAAAAAGAAGTTTGAGTAGTGAGTGAAGTCACTTAGAGTGATACTTGTTGTGTCTTGGTGGTCCATGTTTCATTTGAAGAGGATTTAAGACTGAAAATAATTGAGTGCCAAAACAACCACCATGTTTCATTTGAAGAGGATTTAAGACTGAAAATAATTGAGTGCCGAAATCAGACCGTAGGGAATTTAAATTTTGATGACACCCCACACCATTGATGATTCTTGTTTTGAAAATTAAAATAAGAGAATTATTTCCCTTGTGTTGTTTGACATGTTGTCGTTAATTTGGGCAACGATGCTTTTTTCTGCACACGACAACTGACATAACGCCAAACGAAAAATACATAAACATAAAGAAGGTTTTCTTCGCTGCTCTTTCTCATGGAAGATATGGCAGAAAATTTGTTTATGGTGGGGGCATAAATATGTAGTGTGATTATTAATTGGGGGAGTGTAAATATGTGTTCCCTTAATAGATAAGGATATAGATGCAATTATTTTCAATCAAAACTTGATTTTCCGTGTCTGGGTCTCGGATACTACAAATTTCTATTTTCTTTTTATGCTAGAAGAGTATCAGCAAACTAATCTCTTCCATAACTTGATGCATCTTCCGTAATATAATGATGACACACAAATGAGAGCTTTATTTTTCCATTTTCTTTGGGTTGAGAATAGCTTTATTTTTCTACTACACACAAGTAACTGATAAAGGAAAAAAAGAAGACACAGAGGCGTACAACATATACAGCATCTTTCGTGGAGCTATATGCATCACATGGAGGACGGCACAGAACTGGAACAAGTGTTGAATTTTTTTGAGAAAGGCACAAGTGGAAACACCAATCTACTGAAGAGACTTGTAATCAGGTGATCCTCTTATCACCAGATGTTCAATTAATAATAATAGGAAGGAGTTACATGATAAGGTACAACACTTATAGGATAGGCTTTACACCAGAGATACAGCTATACTATATTAAGTAGACTACATAATGATAAAAACTAGGATTGGTTTTTATCAAGCCCCCGCAATCGAAGCAAGGTGTTGTTATTGAAATGCAGTTGTGCCTAGAGATTTTGTAAAGATATCTGCCTGTTGTTTGGAGTTGTCAATGTGCATAACTGAAACAATCCCACGTTTAATTTTTTCACGAACAAAGTACAAATCAACTTTCAGATGCTTGGTGCGTTGATGTTGAATAGGATTGTTTGCAATGTGTGTGGTGGATAGATTGTCACAGTGAATATGAATGGGCTATGCATGTGCGACATGAAGATCATTGAGCAGAGACCGAACCCAACAAAGTTCAGCTACGGTGCTTGCCAATGCACGATATTCGGATTCAGCACTGCTTCGAGAAACGGTATGTTGCTTTTTCGATGACCAGGAAACCAGCTCCAAGGTAGATGCTGTAGCTTGTGGTTGATCGCCTTTTATCAACGCAGCCTGCCCAATCGGCATCAGTAAAAGCCACCAAAGACGAGACATTCGTTGGTTGGAGATGAAAACCATAGTCTATGGTGCCTTTGAGATACCGAAGCAACCGTTTCAAGGCCTGCCAATGCGTAGTAGTATGTACTGGCAGATAGAATTGACTGCAAAAGTTACATCCGGCCTGGTAAAGGTGACATATTGAAGGCCACCAACCAAGTTGCGATAAAGTTGTTGTTCTTGGTTGGACAATAATACCCCATCTGTGAGAGAAAGACTTTGTTTAGGAGGCAAGGGTGTGGTAGTAGGTGCAGCATCGGCCAGACCATCATTGTCCAAGAGTTGTGCTATGTATTTCTGCTGATGCAGAAAAAGGCCATTAGATAAGCGCTGCACTTGAGTCCCTAAGAAAAGGTTGAGTTCGCCGAGATCTGTCGTCAGAAACTCAGCTTGCAGAAGGGTCAATAACCGTTGTAATAGTGAAGAACAGGAAGCAGTTAAGATGATATCATCAACATACAACAATAAAACTGTCGAGCCGTGAACTGAATGGTAAGTGAACAGAGAAGCATCAGCAAAACTGATGTGAAAACCTTGTGCTTGCAAGAAATTTGCAAAGCGTTGATACCAAGGCCGAGGGGCTTGCTTTAACCCATACAAGGCTTTGTTGAGCCGACAAACATGTTCTGGAAACGGGGGATCTCCAAAACCGGGTGGCTATTTCATGTAGAACGTTTCCTTTAGAAAGGCATTAAGAAAGGCATTTTTCACATCCAATTGACGCATACGCCAACCCCTGGAAAGACCCAAAGTAAGCACTAATCGAATTGTTGCTGAACGAACGACAGGACTATAAGTCTCATCATAGTCTTCCCTTGCCCTTTGACTATATCCCTGCACCACCAGTCGCGCTTTAAACTGTCTCAAAGAGCCATCTGATTTATATTTTCTGCTAAACACCCGCTTCGAACCCACTACGTTTGCCCATGGTGGTTTAGGGACAAGCGTCCAAGTTTTTTGTTGGATTAGAGTCTGACACTCGTCCTTCATAGCACGTTTCCAATTAGGATCATGTTTGGCCTGGTTAAACGTTTGTGGATCTTGAGGTGGTTCTGGTGGGGATGTGGTGACGGCTAGCAGAGAAGGTTTGATCAATTTTTTAACAGCTCCAGCTTGTGCTCACGTGACCATTGGATGGGTTGGTGCTGGCGGCATACGCGGTGGAGGAGGGGGGGGGGGAGTGGGTATGTGCGGAACTGGAGAAGAGGGGCTCACTGGTGTTTGGGTGGATGTTGAAGAGGAAAACGGGGTAGAAATAGGTTTGGGTATAGGTGTTTGATGTGCAGTTTTGGTATCAGGAGGTAGACTTGGAGTAGATAACTGCTCTGAAGACAAAGGTTGAGAAGATATAGGACGTAGGGAGTCAAGTGGAAAATGCGATTGAGATTAAAAGATGAGTCAGAACTAACTAACTGCCCAGTAGTTTGGCTTGCAAAAGGAAACTCAAGTTCCTTGAACGTGACAGTCCTAGAGATAACGACCTTACCCGTTTGAGGATTGTAATATCTAAAACATTTGTGAGTCAAAGATATACCAAGAAACACATGTAGAGTACTACGAGGACACAACTTGTGTTGGGGAGTCATGACGTGTGGATAACAATCACATCCAAACACACGAAACAAATCAAATGACGGAGGTTGGTGAAACAAATATTGATAGGGACTGAGCCAATCCAGAGTAACATGAGGTAGGCGATTTTTGGGTGTAAACGGCATAGTAGAATGCCTCTACCCAAAACCGAGATGGCATACATGCTTTAAACAGAATAGCGCGCACAAAATTTAAAAGTGTTCTAGAAAATCGCTCAACTAAACCATTTTGCTGATGACTATGAGGACAAGAAAAACGACGTTGAATGCCATGTTGGCTTAAAAAAAAACATCAAAACGTTTATTAGCAAACTCTCCACCCCCATCACTTTGCAAAGCCTTGACCGAACTATGGAACTGTGTTTGAATAAAAGTAAATAACTTGGTGAAGTGATAAAAAACTTCATTATTTTTACGCATTGGAAAAACCCAACAAAAGTGTGTGTTTCCATCCACAAATAAAACGTAATATCTAAAACCACTGATGGAAGAAATTGGACTTGTCCAAACATCACAATGTAAAACTTCAAAGGGAGAAGAACAAATTGTTCTTGTGCCCCGGTAAGGGGAAACAGTGTGTTTACCCATTTGATAGGCTTTGCAAAAACTAAAAGATTTATTGGAACCAGATGTATTCGTAAATTGCTTCAAAAATAAGAAAGGACAGGAGCACCAGGATGACACAACCGGTGATGCCATAGCATGGTGCAGACACGACCAGGACTATGCACACCAGCCACCAAAGGATTCGATCGGTCTGGAACCCGCAGTCCATATAAAGATCTTGAATCATTGGACCGAAGAAGAGTCGTGGATCATGGATCCTTAAAAAAAAAACCAGTAGGATCAAAGGCCAAAAAACAAGCATTATCCCGAACAGAACATTTGACTGATAACAAATTCTTTGTTAAAGAGGGAACAACAAGGACCTGACGCTAATAAAACAGTCTAGAACCAACACGAAAAACTTTTGTACCAACATGGGTAATGACTAAGAGATGCAAGAAGAAAGGAAAATTCAAAACATGCTCACTTATGTTATTTGTTAATAGTTGCTAGAAGAATAGAACTAGAAATTGCTTTCTGTCCAAGGAATGCACCTACCATCACCAACCTGGACTTGATCGGGACCTCTGTATTCAGTAAAAGAATCAAGATTATTAGTACTATTAGTCATGTGACTAGTAGCACCTGTATCAACAAACCATATAGGAGAATCCTGCACATGAATACCAGCAAACGATTTGTTAAGATTTTGAAAAACAGTAGCATTCTGTGGGCAATGTTGGTAGTATGATTAAACCGATCATATAGTTGACAATGAATTGGCGGTGGCCCTAAAACTAATGGAGACGAGGAAGAGGGACGGGAAGAGGAAAAATTGGACCGAGAAGAAGATGGTTTAGGTTGAGGAGAAAAAGGAGCAGGAGAATAACGAGGTTCTGCAGAATCACGTCCTCCGGATCGACCACCACGCTTACCACCACGATTATTATTATTATGTTGTTTATAACCATGTCACGTCCCGTCAAACGTGACCGGCCAAGCACTCTATGTTGCCATGGAGCTAGCACAGGGCACCCAAAGGCCTAAATTTCAACAACGGAAGTTAGCCCCGACGACAGTAGTAACTAGCGCGCAGCAATTCTCAAGACGGCATCTCAACAACAACATTCACGCACACACATAAGGCTTATTTATACATTAGCCAAGTACAACATAGTGGAATATTACAAGCATCAAGTTTAAGTCAAGCCCTAAGGACACCAGGTGAGACCAAGTTAGGCTAAGTACCCATCGCTATAAGATACGCCACTCGAGCCTGCCCACACCAGCTACTAGTGCTCTCCTTGTCCTGAAACATGGGTGTGGATAGAAAGGGGAGGGGTGAGTCCACGACTCAATAAGCAGGTGGTCATACTAGGCATTAGCATTAACACATATAAGCGGCAAACAACAGCCAACAACCAACATCTCAAGTCGCCGTGATCAGCCCACGGGTAAGCTGTCATAGTGTCGGACTCAGCCTACCTGCATGGTCTGGTAGCCCTGCCAACAGTGTTACTCCTTAGCCCACCACCCCACATGCGGGGCATATCAGTTGGGCTACCACAACCACACACGGCGCCAAGCACAACACCACCACCTTCTCATAAAACCGAGCAGCCTAGGAGCACTGCAAGGCAATCATCTTATACCATCTCATGTAATGTCATGATGCAAATGAAATGAATGAAATGCATAGCCCGTATTACAGACTCATCACAAGCCAAGGCATAATAAACATCCCAACATCACAGTAGCACCTTGGGTGCCATATTTAAAGGAAGCAGGGTCATCTACCAAGCCAATAAGCATCATTGCTATCACACAAGCATGCAACCAAACTTACACAGAATTAAGCCTCACTAGGCCCTTCTCCTTCCTTTGGTGCTCCTCGAGTTCTAGCACCTGCCACATACAATTTAACATCTATAAGAGACCTAGCAACATTAGGCATCAATAGAAATTCGTACAAGTTAGCCTACACTCCAACTGGCCACGTTAAGTCAGTTGGTTGGCACCAATGCATGCATTGGCGCGCCACCCCTAGCCATCTACCCCCCGATCAAGTGCTTTTGCACAAGCTCCTGGGCAATTATTAGTTCTCAAAGCCCCCTGGTTGCTCTGTCCAGGCCTATTGGCCACTAGAAATACTTATTGGCTACCTGTTGGGGCGAATTGGTGCACTAGGCACACAAATTGGCCTCCTACAGGGCCAATTGCACTTCAATATCTCCAACCCAACGTTCCCAACCTGAAGCATAATCCTTCCACAAACCAATATCCAGCAACAAGATGATATATGCCACACAAAACCAAATTGGTGCACTATCCAAGCCAACAACATACTAAACCAGTCAATTTGCACCCAAACCATTAAGAGTTTCAGACCAGTGCACTTACCCACT
>JAKUCV010005400.1:4764-31514 GCA_028386065.3 Turnera subulata
AAAAATTTTAGTAATTTGACCAAGTTTGTTTCTGGTTCATCTTACGTCACTTGCAATGGATTTTTTGATGCAATAAATTCTGTTTATGAACTTTTGAGCTCTTGGGCAGAAAGTAGTGATCTTGAATTGAGTGTCATGGCAATGAATATGCTTGTGAAATTTGAAAAGTATTGGGGAGAGTTAGAGCAATTTAATATGGTGACTTTTGTTACTACAATACTTGACCCGAGACTAAAGTTTAAGTATGTTGAGTTCTCTTTGAAAAGAACATATGGTCAAACTGTTGGAAGTAAGATGTGGGAAAAGATAAGAGATGCAACCTTTGAATTGTTTGATGCTTATGGGCATTCCCTATTCCCTCAATCTTATGGTGTCCGACAACCAATTCAGACTCAATAACCAAGTTCTAGTGTTGTTGAGGCTAGTGAACAAGATGATGAAGAAGCTGATGGGATCGGGAGGTTGAACTCGGAGAGGATATCAATGTACAAGATGATGCAGGGTGCTGATGGAGAAAGCAATACAGAATTGGACAGGTATATAGCGGAAGCTCCTGAGGAATATGTTAAAGAATTTGATGTCTTGTCGTGGTGGAGGGTCAATGCACCACGATTTCCAATCCTATCAGCAATGGCTCGTGATGTGCTTGCTGTCCCAATCTCGACTGTTGCATCCGAATCGGCATTTAGTACCGGTGGCAGAATTCTTGATGCTTTTAGGAGTTCTTTGACTCCTAAGATTGTGCAAGGCCTCATTTGCGCTCATGAATGGATGCGAGCAGGAGCACCAGATTACCATTTTCAATCAGAGGAGAGTGCGGCAGAGGTTGAGAAGCTCGAAAATGGTAATTTAGTTCTCTTTACTTCCTTTTTTTGCACTAATTTTGGTTGTTCTTCATTTCCTTTTAGTATTTCAGTTTAGTTAGTTACAAATAACGTCTAATTTTTATTTTTTCAGAATTGGCTGATTTGGGTATAGAACAAGCTATAGAAGTTTGATGCAATTCTGGTATGTGACTTGTCCAGTTCTGCAAATGGCTGTTTATGATCTTCTTTTATCTCTGTTTTTCAATTTTGGCATGTTTAGTTCTTACTAGTGATTGATGTTTTATTTTATCTATGTTCTTCAATTCTGGTATCTGTCTTTGTAATATTTTTACAATTTGGTAGGAATTGGAAAAGAACTTGGCTGGAATCGTGGATTGACAACTTGACAGCTATTGATGTTATTTTGTATATCCCTTCTTTTAATTTTATCCCAAAGATAATTGAAAAGCTGAAACAAAAGATTTCTTTTGGATTGAAGAGCCTGCTTTTGATATCATAAGGCTCCTCAATCATGATTGTATTTAAGCATTTTGGCTTTCATACAATCATTATATGGATGTTTTAAGTTTTTTATGGATGTTTTAACTAGTTTGTGAATGTTTTGAATGTTTCTGTAATGCCTTATTTTATGAAAGCCTTGAATGTTTCTGGAAATGGATTATGGAATGCATTTGTGATTGTTGTCAAGTTCTGAAATGTTCATGTGGATTATGTTGGTTTTCGGCGCGGTAATGGCGGTACGCCGACCGAACTGGTCGGTATCCTATCAGTAGGACTTCAAACTCCCGTCGGTATGTACCGGTCGGTGTAGGGGTACCCTCGGTAGTTCTCTACCAATGCAAAAATCGGTACGGTAGTACCGCGCCGTACCGTTTGCTCAGCCCTAACGATGACAATAAATCAAGAGAGGCCACTGTACTCTTTTTCCGTTCACCAAGTTTTTATCCCACAGGGTTTTTCTTGGTAAGGTTTTTAATGAGGCAGTCAGGCCAAAATGAGGGGGAGTAGAATGCGCACTGCACTCTTTTTCCCTTCACCAAGTTTTTATCCCACAGGGTTTTTCTTGGTAAGGTTTTTAATGAGGCAGTTTCTCCACTTAGCGTATTTTACTCTATACACAGTGACTCCAAGGGGGAGTGTTATAAATATTGTATATTGTATAAATACTGTATAAATAGTGGAGTCACTGTGTATGACTACTGTGTAAATAGTGAACACATTTTTCTATAAATACCGAAACGAAATGAATGAAACGGTGATGAGCAAAGGCTCAGTTTTCTCTCTATCTCTCGGTTTCTCTCTCCCGGTTTTCTCTCTCTCCCGAGCAAAGCTCGGTTTATTTATAACAACTTTGAATTTTCAAGTCTGGCATGCTTTCTATTTTTAGGTTGCATAGATATGCTTTCCCAGCTTCCATCTGTTGGAGGGTGAGATTAGAGTATAAAATTATAATTAGGACTATGTATAATACAAAGTATTGTTCATTCATTATAGTAACACCCTATTTTCTCAACAGAAGTAGTAAGACTGTCCAAAATAGCAAGCCAAGCAATAGATTTTGCTTTCAAAACTTGGGAAGAGGAGAATTTCTAAATACACACGCTGTTGCATGGTCAATTAAGGTTTTTTATTTAGGATGGTGTTTACGTTTTCTTAGGTAAAATAACTTTGGATAGCCCATATAATACATACATAGTGGAACTTTTGGCTCGACTTATGCGAGGTCTCGAGTTAGAGTTTTCTTGTATGCAAAAAATTCCTATTGGAACACTTACCCATCATAACTAAGTGCGCGACCTGGATCCAGAATAGTCGGAGGAAAGCTTCGAATACCCGATGGAAAAAATTAAAATATGAAAATAAAAGAAAGAAGCCTTAGAAGTCAACCTTTCCATAGCCGGCATAGGAATTGTCAAAGAAGTCACATCCAATCGTACATAAGTGAAAAAAAAAATACTAATTTTATATAAATGAAGAGAATGGTCGCTCCTATAGTTCCTGCAAGAGCAAAGTTCAACTGCTTGATTGCAAGCCTTGTCTCTATTTTGGCCGTCATAGGCATTTGGTCTTATTAATTAGGCGGTGTCAGAGCCACAACATGAGATTCGGTCTGTAAATACTACAGTAAATTCACCTTGGGGACTAGCTAGTTTCACCCAGGGATAACAGCAAAACAATGGTCAAGTAATTCCAATTGAAACTCCCATTTCATACCCATAAAAGAATAAACAGCACAGTGGTAATACTATGCACAATTTTCCTTGAAATAACCTGATCCTTATACCAATACAACAGTAACAGGTTTAAACAAGTTGAACTATATAGATAATGTTAATTTATATCCCGTCTTTGTAGTTAATAGAACAATTCTTGCAACATTATGGTGGAAAATGGCTTTGGAAATGCTGGCGAGTGCCTGATAAATTCCTTAGAAAGCTGATGCATAGTTGGTCGAGACTGAGGGTTGGCATCCAAACAGGCCATTGCTAGCTTTGTAAAATGAAAAACACCATTGATTGCAGTTCCAGTATTTGGGAATGGGATGCGTTGATCTATAAAGTCCTTCAATAGCATATGTTGATCAATTGTTAGGGATTATGAAGACGAAGGAAATGAGGGTGCAGAGAGTGAAGAGATTAGGGTTCCTGGATGCCTTCCCACCATCACTTCTAGTGTCACCACTCCAAAGCTATACACATCACATTTTTCATCCGCTTTCCTGCTGTATGCTTGCTCTGATAGACTCAAAGGGAGTAAACAATCTGATTGCACAGCGGAATACATGCAGATTGATTCCATAACATCAATTGAACATATATTGGAGAGGGTATTCAGTACTTACCCGAATACTGAAGATCGCAACAAATTAGAAAAGAACTCTTCTAATCACTCGTCACTTGGTTGTCGCAAACCGCAGTGATCGTCTCTTGAGTATCACCTCCACAAGTAATCCATACAAGGCAGGAGCGAAGAACTCATCACAAGAGAACTACAATTACCAAAAACCCTAGAGATCTAATTAGGGATTTTTCCTCTAGGAGGAGAAGGAGATTAGAGAACAATTTCTCTGCGTTGCGTGATATATGTGCATCAAAAGTATATGACATATATTTATATGCACCAGTCCATTGAGTTATAAGAAACCCTAATGGACTACTTAAATGACTAATTGGACCAAGCCCAAATAATTATTTAACTCATACATGGACTATTAAATAAAAATTCATATATATTATTATTATTTGATTTAATCATTGGATTGTAATCCAACATCTCCCTCCTTAAATCAAAATCCCTACGAATAGACTTTTGCAAAGAAAAACCATATATCGTAGTTATTCCTCCAATAACATCTAATGTTATTTTAAATTGTATTTTCACTTTGGCCCATAACCTCTTATGTGTTTGACCTTATGGGCTTCTAAACACATTGGCAATACTTAATGAATCATTATCTTTTATGGAATAATATAATATAACTCTTTATATTATTATTTAACCTCATTAAATAAATTCACTTAAGTATAAGTCATGAGAGGTGTCTAGTCACACATCAAACCTACCCAAGTGCTAAAAGGTTAACGGCTTTAACCTCAACCCTTCCATAATCAGTTACCGTGCAATTACTCCTTTCACTGTACTTTATCTCATCCAAGTTAGAGTATGGACATATGTCAACTCTTGCATGGCCAATCATATTATTTCATGCCTTGGATATTTTTTTTATAATTCATAAAATTTCTTTATTCCATGATATCTACTTAAATCTCATTTATGTAGACATTCCACTCTGACCAGAGATTCCTGAATAAAGATATTTTTAAATAAGTGAGACAAACCTCCATTCAATAATCAGGAGTAGTGAATCCTCTATTGTTCATTCAACTATCTTCAAGTAATTCATAATATATCCAATCTCCTCGCTATAAACGCTCCATGGTGGAGAATAAGGTTTGGAGTCAAAACATATTAATCCTTACTTAAGATACCTTGATGATCTCAAGTCAAAGGATACTTGCACCTATTGTTATGATGAGATCCATTCATTGATATAGATTATTCTCCATATGATGATCTCATAACAGGTCTCCAAAGAACTTACTTCTCAAGTAAACATCCACATGTTAACTCTAAACATCACAATGTTTATTGATAGTAAGAAAATACTACCTGATCATATCAAGAAGTATAACATGTGCTAGTCTAACCGTATTAACAATGTCCCTCCTTGTTAATACTATGACTAAGGATAATTTAGGAATAAACATATTTGCATGCATTATGAATCTCACATCATGAACTCTTCATGATTTCTATGTATTTAATAGCAAAGACTTTATTATGCAGTTTAAGATTTTTATACCAACATACAAATACTATGCACTTTTTAATAAAAAAATGCCTTTATTGAGATAAATATAAATATTTGCATGATTAAATCCTAAAGATAACTAGCTCTAGGGCATACTTCTAACAAAATCTCCCACTTGCACTAGAGCCAACCATCCATATGCTTAATCCCCATAAAATTTATATGATATTCAAATTTGGTTTGGGCTAGTGCCTTAGTAAGAGGATCAGCCACATTGTGATATGTGGGGACTCTTTCTACCTTCACATCATTTCTACCAACTTTCTCTCGAATAAGGTGGTAGCGCCTAAGTACATGCTTAGATCGTTGATGAGACCGTGGTTCCGTTGCTTGCACTATAGCTCCATTATTGTCACAATAGAATGGTATTGGATCATTAATGCTAGGTACCACTCCAAGTTCGGCGATGAACTTCTTGATCCACACTGCTTCTTTAGCTGCCTCAGAAGCGGCGATGTACTCTGCTTCGGTCATTGAATCCGCAATTATTTCTTGTTTGGAACTTTTCCAAGAAACTGCACCTCCACCTAACAGAAAAACGAACCCAAATTGTGACTTACAATCATCCTTATCAGATTGGAAGCTGGCATCAATATACCCACTTACTTGTAAGTCACCTTCTCCATATACCAAGAAGATATCCGTAGTTCTTCTCAGGTACTTTAGGATGTTCTTTGCAGCCACCCAATGTTCCTCTCCATAATTGGATTGGAATCTACTTGCAGCACTAAGTGCAAATGCAACATTAGGTCGAGTACATATCATAGCATACATGATGGATCCTATGGCAGAAGCATATGGTATCCTACTTATGTGTTCTCTTTCCACTTGTGTTTTGGGACACATAGATTTAGAAAGGTGCTTCCCATGAACCATTGGGATAAATCCTTTCTTAGAAAGATCCATGCTAAACTTCTTAAGCATCTTGTCTATGTATGTAGACTGCAAAAGACCAAGCAACTTCTTCGATCTATCTCTATAGATCCTAATCCCCAATATATAAGTTGCTTCTCCAAGGTCTTTCATGGAGGATTGCTTCGAAAGTCAAATCTTGACTGATTGAAGAATTGAGACATTGTTGCCTATGAGTAATATGACATCTACATATAGTACAAGGAAAACGATTGCACTCCCACTGACCTTTTGATAAACACAAGGTTCATCCGGATTTTGTGAGAAACCAAACTGTTTGATTGTCTCGTCAAATCGGATGTTCCAACTCCTAGAGGCTTGCTTCAATCCATAAATAGACCTTTAAAGCTTGCATACTTTGTTGCTATCATTGGATATAAAATCTATAGGTTGTGTCATATACACCTCCTCATTCAAGTTTCTATTAAGGAAAGCAGTTTTTACATCCATTTGCCAAATCTCATAGTCATAATGAGTGGCAATAGCAAGCAAAATCCTAATGGATTCGAGCATGACTACAGGCGAGAAAGTTTCATCATAATCAACTCCTTGTTTTTTACGATAACCTTTCGCTACTAGTCGTGCTTTATAAGTAATCACATTACCATCAATGTTTTTCTTTTTTCTTGAAGATCCATTTACACCCAATAGGTTTTACACCTTCAGGTGGATCTTCCAAAGTCCAAAGTTTGTTTTCATACATGGAATCCATTTCAGATTTCATAGCCTTCAACCACAAGTTAGATTCTGAACTTTTCAGAACTTCCTCATAGCTAGTCCGCTCATTATCATTTACAAGAGTAATATTCTTGTTCTTATCTATTAAGAGATTAAGTTTCTCTGGTGCAGAACGTACTCTTGTAGAACGCCTAGGAGCGTCTGTGACTTCAGGCTCTGTAATTACTACATCATCATGAGTAATTGCCATGGGATTAGTCGGTTGATCTTCTCTTATTTGTGAATCTTGAATTTCTTCAAGTTCTATTCTACTCCCACTATCTTCTTTTAGGAGAAACTCTTTTTCTAAAAAGATAGCATGCTTTGAAACAAACAATTTTTGTTCCAAACGATTATAGAAATAATATCCTATAGTTCCTTTAGGATATCCCATAAATGGACACTTATCAGACTTAGGTTCCAACTTATTCAATACCACTTTCTTCACATATGCATAGCATCCCCATATTCATATGTGAGAAAGTATTGGTTTCTTATTTGTCCACATCTCATATGGAGTCTTATCTACCGATTTAGATGGAACTTTATTCAAAGTGTCAATGGAAGTTTCCAGTGCAAAGCCCCAAAATGACTTAGGTAAATCTGCAAAGCTCATCATGGATCGAATCATGTCCAACAAGGTTCTATTCCTCCTTTCTGGCACACCATTATGTTGTGGTGTAAAAGGAGGTGTACACTGAGATAATATGCCATTTTCTCTAAGATAAATTTGAAATTCTTGACTCAAGTATTCACCTCCTCGATCGGATCGAAGTATTTTAATACTTTTGCCAAGTTGCTTCTCTACTTCATTCTTGAATTCTTTGAACTTTCCAAATACCTCAAATTTGTACTTCATCAAGTACACATAACCATATCGAGAATAATTATCGATAAAGGTAATAAAATAGAGATGTCCTCCTCTAGCATGTGTTGACATCGGTCCACATACATCTGAATGTATTAGTTTCAATACATCACATGCTCTAGCACCTTTACCACAAAAAGGTAATTTTGTCATTTTTCCAGATAAGCATGATTCGCATGTATCATATGATTCATAATCAAATGATCCTAAGTTACCAGACTTGTGCAACTTAATCATGCGATTCTCACTAATATGGCCAAGACGACATTGCCATAAATAAGAGGATTTCAAACTTTCTTTCTTTACTCTCTTGTTATCAATGCTGAAATTTTCTTTATCATGATCAAGAATATAAATTCCATTCACATTTGTGCCAGAACAATAATACATATTATTCTTGAATAGAGAACAACCATTGTCTTTACTAATAGAAACTTTAAAATCTTATTCAACAAGACAAGAAATTGAAATAATATTCTTTGGTAAAGAAAGAACATAATAACAATTATTAAGTTCTAATACTAATCCAGAAGACAAACATGTTGAATATGTCCCTACAGCTAAGGCAACAACTCTTGCTCCATTTGCAACACGTAGGTCCGTAACTCCTTTATTCAGCTTCCTACTACTCTATAGATTCTGTAAATCAGAACATAAATGAGAATCACATCCAGTATCTAATACCCAATAATGGTTAAAAGCAGTACAATTAGTATTGATTTCAATCATATTGATACCTGAAGTAGAAACTCCTTTCGACTTCGTAGATTTAAGAGAGTTTAAGTAGACTTTGCAGTTTCTCTTCCAATCGCCATCCTTTCCACAATGGAAGCAAGTCCTTTTAGGCTTAGTCTCTTTGGCAACAAGCTTGCCTTTCTTCTTGATACCCCCTTTTGCCTTGATGGTTTTATTCTTCTTAGTCTTTCCTTTGTTACTTTTGAAAGATTCAATAACCATCACCGCAATTTGATCCTTCTTAAGGGTCGCTTCAGCAGTATTAAGCATTTTAATCAATTCAGGAATTGTGATGGTAATCCCATTCATTTGATAATTAAGCACAAATTGTGCAAAAGAATCAGGTAGAGATTGTAGAATTAAGTCTACACTTAACTCTTTGTCCATCACAAAACCCAAGTGGCATTCCTTTGAATATAACCAAGCATCATAAGTGCATGTGGCCCAACAGAGAAACTTTCAGCCATCTTAGAACGAAACAATTGTTTCGAAATATCATAGCATTCAGTACGAGTTTGTTTCTGAAACAACTCCTTAAGATAGATGATTATCGCATAATCATCAATTTCCTAATGTTGCTTTTGGAGCTCTGAAGATATAGAGGCAAGCATAATGCATATTGCCTTCTCACTATCTTCAGAATGCTTCAAATAAGCCATTTGTTCCAAGGTGGGAACATCATCTTCAGGCATAGGGGGTACTGGATCATCCAACACATAGGCAATTTTCTCGGATCCCAAAATAATTTTAAGATTCCTAAACTAATCAGTGAAGTTTGACCCAATCAACTTGTTAGCATCAAGTATGCTACGTAGGTTCAATTCAGCATTGGACATTTTCAATGACCTAAAATGCGAAGCATAAAAATATTAGAGTATGATCATGCAAAAAATGAATGCAAATAACAAGGACTTAAATTACTGCATTTTACTCCCACTATTTTATTACGAACTAACAGCCCTCACTATTAATCCGGAAAAAACAAGCGTATAGTTTTCCTAGTGGGTCAATATCCATCTTGACTAAAATTAAACCTTGGGTTTACTCAACAAGCCAATTTTAATTTTAATTTTAATAGTAGGCATCTCATACCAATTACATCTTATGTAACTATTGAATTCTTTGGGTTATCAACTCTTGATAACATACATATCTTATATGTATATCCCAATCTTGCCTCTAGTTAATTAGCCTTGGGTTTACCCAACAAGCTACAAAAACTAGTGAAGACAAATCCATTAATGTGGTTTGAACATGTCCAATGTAGTATTGGGCATGAGTTTACCCAACAACCCAAAACTAAAACGAACTCTGGTTATCCCCATATTAATGGAAGGCTTATTCGTCTTAATTTCTTCATTAAAGGATTTTTTATTTTATAGTCTCATCATACATGGTTGGCATCATTGGACATGCATCATCATATATATACAATAAAATAATGTGACCTAGATATGGACTTGTCCTATATGCATGATTTTACAACCCAAAGGAAATCAAATAAATCCTATCTACTTGATCACCATCTTTGGACTTTTCTTGGCATCATCTCCATAGCCTCCATTGATTTTCTACTCTAATCTATCATATGCAATCTAATTACATAATATTTAAGAAGAAGCCTCAAGTTACATTTGAGGTGATTTACAATGAGAGAGAATTTTATAGAGAGGTAGGATCACACGTAGGTCCTATTTATCAAAAATAATAAAATTATGCATATGTACAATCACATTGTAAACTAAGTCCATATCTAGTTCACCATGCCAAACATACACCCTTAAAAGCATTCATCTAATGCAAAATTAATTTATATATTTATAGTAATTCGGCAATAATTTTCAACTCTTGAAAATATATACATGATTATTATGATTTTTCAAAAATTATGATAACTCTTATCACAATTACCTATATTAATCTCATTAATGTAGAGTCACCTAACTTGTATTACAATCCATATTGATCTCATCAATATTTATTCATATAGTATAAAGTTAATTATTCATATTAACAACTTACCATAATATATATCTATATATATATCTATCTATCTATCTATCTATATATATATATATATATTAATGTGATTTGAAGCCAAGCGATTTGAAATTATAGTTTAGATGTCGACCCTTTTTTTTAAAAAAAATGATAATCAACATTAGTTATACAATTTTGAAAATCGATTAAAAAAATAGATTGATAATATTACAACACTTGTAATAATCCAATCTTTTCAAACAACCATTTCCAATACAAACTAGGAGATATGTCTAAATCATAACCCTTTAGGATTTATGACAAAATTAATTTTATTACAATAATTAAATTGAAGTTTCCCCTTACGAATAAAATCGACAGAATACTTGTTAATTATTACAAAATAAAATTATTAAACAAATATGTTATTACAAACCTTTGTAATAATTTGAAACCACCGATTAAATCAATAAAACTTCTGCCGATTCAATCTATCAAAATCTAAAACAGATCCAATCTGTTCTTCTTTTCACCAAACTCGCAACTTTATTTACGGTAAATATATTATGCTGAGTCAACCTCTCGTATGCAATAAAACAATCTAATTGTTTTCTATAAATTCGACAGATTTTTAAAAGAAAATTGCAAATCAAAACAAATCATGTTTAAAATTTCAATTCATTATGATATCTCATATAATAAGAATCGGGTATTGGGTATTGGAAGACTATTGCCGAACTACCTGTTAAATATATAAATCATCATGTTCAATTAATTGGTAACAAGGCTCCGCTACCACTGATGGAATCAAAGGGAATAAACAATCTAATTGCGCGGCAGTGAACACCCAAATTTGACCCATGAAAAATTATATTGAGATTAGACTACAAACATGTTTGAATCATAAGATTGGTGAGTTAGTCTTGGGTTGAAGCATGGATGGGGTTTAATTTTACTAGAATTTATACGGTATAGTAATTAAGACTTTTATATGCCTAGGATTAATGAGACGATTTAATCATAGGATATGTTAAGGACTAAATTGCTAAAATGTATTTTATCTCATTAAATTTGGGCTTGTTTATTTATTAAACCCAATTATATTTATTCTTGGGTTGAAGAAAAATATAAGGGTCTAATTTAATAAGGTATGGACTCTTCTTCATAGTTTCACAGCCCATTAACACCTTGCTTGCAGACAAATTTAGCTCTAATTTTCGTGAAAAATCAGAGTTAAATCATTCCATAATAACAAGAATGTTTTTGGTATGATTTTTGCTTAAAATGAGGAATCAATGTGTAATTAGTCAATTAGGAGATGATTGAGAGGAGTAGCAATCAAGAAAGCAGAGGATTCTGGGCATTCTAGGGGTTAATTACGTGGTAGGATCAATCAGGGAGGAGTTAGGGGAGAATCGGGACCAAAAAAGGAAAGAACGGGTGAGACGCGTAGGCGCGGGCGGTCATCTCGGGATGACCGCCGGGCCTGGGCGGTCTTCCACCCATGACTCCCCGGCCTGGCTGTCATCCATGGGATGACCGCCGGCCATGGCGGTCATGCACACCTAGAAACGCGTTTTCTCCCCGATTTTCACCCGTAATTTGATTCTACTCGATTTTGGCCCAGATTTTTGGCCATTACCTTGATCATCAAGTTGGTCCACGCCCCTAGGCTACCCAGAACACTATAAATAGGACCCTACTCTCACATTTCAAAGGATAGATTCTATTACACAAACACTCTTCAAAAAGCTTGGAAGCTTGGAGAGTTTCTCAAAGCTTAAGAAGTAGTTCCATAGGCTAAACTCTGGTAGAATTTCGTGGGTAGCATCATCCATTGAAGGCAGCAAAAGGGAAAATCAAGAAGAACTCCAAGATTGAGTTGAGGAGTGGGAGGAAATTGTGTGGGAGACACAACCCAAACCAAGGAGCTAGAGGAGGGCTACAAGAGGTAATCCTAATCCTTTTTGTCTGACCAATTATTGTTGATATGTTGATGTTGCTGATGATGTGACTGTTGTGATGCCATGTCAAGAACTACGTGGGCTTTGAACCCGGTCGCCGGGGTACGTAGGTGGTTTTTAGTGGTGGAAACTCAAACCCAATCTTCTTCTTCTCCCCTTTCTTTTTAATATTCAGCTATTATGTGTTTTGGTGCTCACACTTGCACACTTGCACAAGGCATACAAAATCCTCTAATTGCACAAAGTTTCGCCCCAACATGGATGGGTGCCTAACACCTTCCCATCCATGACGAATTCCCGGGTCCAGCATCTTCGGTTCGTTATCCAGTTGCCAAAATGGAGTCACATGAAGGGTTTTTCCCAAGTTTTTGTCCCTCAATAAAATTTGAGTGGCGACTCCACAGATGTTGGATAATGGTTATGAAGAAGGTGTAAAGGAAAGGTGAATAGGCCCAAGTGATTTTGGGTCAGGTATTCACAGTGGCGGAAAACGTGTAGATTGATTCCATAACATCAATTGAACATATATTGGAGAGGGTATTCAGTACTTACCCGAATACTGAAGATCGCAACAAATTAGAAAAGAACTCTTCTAATCAGTAGTCACTTGGTTGTCGCAAACCAGAGTGATCGTCTATTGAGTATCACCTCCGCAAGTAATCCACACAAGGCAGGAGCGAAGAACTCATCACAAGAGAACTACAATTGCCAAAAACCCTAGAGATCTAGTTAGAGATTTTGGCTCTAGGAGGAGAAGGAGATTAGAGAATAATTTCTCTGCGTTGGGTGTTATATGTACATCAAAAGTATATGACATATATTTATATGCACCAGTCCATTGAGTTATAAGAAACCCTGATGGACAACTTAAATAACTAATTGGATCAAGCCCAAAAAATTATTTAACTCATACATGTATTATTAAATAAAATTCCATATATATTATTATTATTTGATTTAATCATTGGATCGTAATCCAACATGCTTTGCCAATGAATACAACAGTAACAAACAATAGAATTTTGTGTCATTCTTTGTTTTCATCCACTCGTGTGTGGAACCATAGTCCATAGTATATAATGGAAGCTCTTAGATTTTTTTTAAAAGAATTGAAAACACAAGGGGAATAGATGTGTATATATACCTCGAGGAATGTATCCGAATGTGCCTGCAAGTGAAGTCCAGTAACTTGAGTCAGGAATCGTGAACCTGGGCAGTGCTAAAGTCAGACATATGAGCCTCATGTTCCAAATCTAATAGAATATTGCTGCTAGAAATGTCTCTATGGATGATTTGAGGAGTACAGTCATGATGTAGATAGGCTAATGCAGACGCCATTCCCTTGACGATATTTAGTCTCTTTTTCCAATCCATTTCAAAAGAGCATTGGCTTCCTCCCTAACTCTCATAACTTTGGTTTTTGGGTTTTTTGGGCCCCCAAGTTTAGTGGTTTGGCCAATTTGGTACCCCGACTTTTTTTTTTGGCCGGACAGGTATCCCGACTTTGCATGGGCAGGCCAAACGTGATCCCCCGGTCAGGTACCTGCTGATGTGGAGGCTGCCGGGATTTGAGGTCTGAAAGGTGCTCCAAAATGACGTCGTTTTGTGCCAAAATAACGTCGTTTTAGCTAGTTGGATGGACACGTCAAATCCACGTGTCCTTGTGGACTCCCGCATGCTACCAACCCGATTTCTTTACTAAACCGAAGCAAAAACCCGACCGGATACCAAAAGAATTGCCCAATAACACACCTTGCAAACTGGTTTGAATTTTTTAGTAACACCCATAATTGTAATAATAATAATAGACACATTTTTCTTCCTAAAAATCTTCTCACAATCTTTTTTTAATTATTTTTTATAAATATTTTTCTTGAAAACACAAAAACAAGAAATTAAAACATTAGCGTATCTTAAGCATATTACTAAGTTCAAACACTATTTTTCCCCTTCAACCCCTCCCACAAAAAAATGGCACCGACGGCAACTGACCACCACCACCATTCTCTACCCTGCTCTTCAAACAACCACCCTCCTCTTCAATCTCCAACCACCACCACCCTCTTCACCAAAAAATCCCAAATCTTCCTCCAACAAGACATATAACGAAAATTCCCAACCCCAAGCCAATCCCTAAATCCCCAATTCTTGAAGCCATGGGGTCATCGGACTGGGGTGTTGGGGAAAGGAGAAGGAGGTAGTGGCGGCGCGTCCTCGTCATGTTTGGCCTGCCTGATGATGCTGAGGTGACAGGGAAGGGGAGAGGGACCTCGAAGACGTGGGCGCCGGCGCGGGTGATGTAGGCGTAGACTGACTCCTTGACGGCACTGTAGGCGTTGTGGAGCACAACGGCGAGACCAGCCTTGAGGAGAAGGAGAGGAAGGAGTCACGATTGGTTGTTGCAGCGCGGTGACAGTGTCTTGTCGACGGCGAATCTCAGGGCTGTGGACGGGGATAAGCTTCGGGGGTGGCATCGCTCGAATGGGTAGGAAGCTTTGCAGCGGGACAACAGTTGTGCTTGCCCGGCCGGTGACCTTCTTTCTCTAGTGGCAACCTGGCTTCGTGTTCGAGGCGACAGGTTTTAAGCTCCGATGGGAGCACTCTATGGTGGCGGCAGCAAGGGGAAGAGATGAAACTGATATGCGTGTGCGACTTGTATTTTTAATTACATGCGTCTAATTTGAGTTATTTTAGGGTGAACTGCTTTGTTTTTTTTATGTATTGCTAATGGATGAGAATGTTTTTTTTATTTTTTCTACACTAAAACTCTAGTAAGTTATGAGTTTTTTTAAAAAAGCATGTTGTTCCTTCTGCGACATCCGATAAAAAAAAAGCATGTTTATTTTTTCTTTTTAAACAGTTTCAAAATTAATTTATATTAGGAAATCGAATCAAAATCAATTTATGATATAAATTTGGATTCAAATGAGATTTTTATGCCACCAATATAATATTGTTTTAAAATTTTTAAAAAGATTAATTCTAGCACAAGATAATAACTACAAGAAGATTTTTATTTTTTTATTTTTTTTGACCGTTGAAATTTAATCTTACTCTTTATTAATTTTTGGAAGTGGGGTGAAACTGGGCGGGTTGGGTGAGATCGCGGCCCGGCTCGGTTCGGGCTCGGTATGGGAAGATTTTGGGGTTCAGGTGATGTGGGTCCCACTAAGCCACCTGTGTCCGACGTGGCATGAAACGGTGACGTTTTTTCACTTAATACGACGTCGTTTTGCTAGAGTACAACGCGCAAATGCCCGGGCAGCCTCCACGTCAGCAGGTGCCTAACCACGGGTCTACGTTTGGCCTGCCCATGCAATCTCGGGATACATGCCCGGCCAAAAAAAATGTCGGGGTACCAAATTGGCCAAACCACTAAACATGGGGGCCAAAAAAACCCAAAAACCCATTAAGTGAAGTTGCTGCACATAAACCGATGAGAATGATTAAAACTTAAAAGCGTGACTGCTTGAAGTAACATTGGCTTCTATAAGAAATATACCAATGATTTTTCTCTCACAAAGTTGCAACAATTTGCTGCTTAGATCATGCATGTCTTGGATGACTCTTTCTATAGACAAGCTAATTTACCATTGTTGACCTAAATTATTTCTTTCTTCCTTCCAAATTATTCATCCGGTACCAAATTTCAAGGTCGCTGTATAGGATACAGTAAATCATTTCGTAAAATGTCAGATCAAATAATACATCTTTGACTGAAGTTAACAGTATTTAATTACCTGAGGAAAATTGCCTATCACAATGGAAAATTTTATTATTGGGACTCCCATATTGATTAGTTATAAATCACTGTTGTATTAACAAATATCCTCGAGGGTTTTGTCTTTTTTTCCCCTAAGGTTAATTTATTTTTCTAATTTGTCACTGAGGGTTCCCTCTTCCTCTCTGGATTTTATTTTTATTATTATTATTATTTTTATTATTTTTTACTTTATCGCTTATTATTTTAGATATAATTCTATACTATACATATTTAAATAGTTCAATTATTTTTGATACATTCAAATTTAAGATTAGGTTTACAACAAATCAAGCATGGACTCTCCCACCATAAAATTTCTCATATGTATATCCACCGCCAACTAACTATTGTTCACTTTTTATGTTATCTGATCATCATATATTTCTCTCTGTCCAAAGTTATGCCTAAAGGCTGCAAATTGGGAGACAATTCCGTAATTTGGTTTTGGGAATGATCAAAGGTCAAAATTTATGTTCTTCAAATGCCTCCCATGTTTTGTTGGCTGCCAATGTTTTTGTACACGGGTTATTTGTTTCATGGCAGTTTTCAGGCCTGTTACTAACTTGGTGCACTGCACTGTGCAGGTCAACGTTAGCAGTGCTTGGCCTTCTAAATGAAATGCACATGCCTGAACCGCATCTGCGCCATAAGAATCCGAAGCTGACTTGCAGTACGGCATAGCCCACAAAGATTGCCATTCTGGATGTTGCTAATTAATCATCCAATAGATCCTCTTGGCACAAATTAAAGCAAGATGGAAGAGGTCTGCTTGGGATGCTTCTATGGATCTGCTTGAATCATACCAAGCAAGAGTTGGCTCGGGAGTCGGGACTATCTTGAACTATAAATAGGGAGCATTCTCTTCATTTATATACAACTAGCATTTCTTTTGTTCATTATACAATGAGTACATTTTCAATGAATTGAGCAGCCACTTGGTCAGGTTTATGGGTCGATATTTTTGGTTTTGGGTAGCAGAGAAAGTTGACAATCTTGGACGGGATGTGACATCTTTGACAATCCTTGTGCTTTTTTTTTTTTTGAAATAAACAATTCGTGTGCTTCTTATCTTTGACAAAATATAGTTGACTCTTTTAAGTAGCAGCCAGCAACTCTTCATGAATTAATATGGCTAAAAGGAAAGTTACTGACTTTTAAGGCTTCCAGTGTAGGTTTGTCTCCAAGCACTCCAGCTTATAACATCCCTATCAGTCTCATCTGTGAAATGAATTCAATCTACACATATCTTACTCCACTAATATATATATCCTCATTAGTTATTGTTGATTTCTTCTGATCTAGTTTATATTTGACGTCCAAAACAAAATATTTCTTCTGATGTTTATACTTCTATAAACAAAATTAAAATTAGGACTATATAATACAAAGTACTCCTCATTCATTATCGTAGCAGAAGAATCCTAGAAAAAACTAACCTGGTATAATATACCAGACGCAATAACATGCTTAGACATGTTGACCAACACAGAATGTCCATAATTATGCACTTCGTGCCAATTAACAGAACAATTCTTGCAACATTATGGTGGAAAATGGCTTTGCGAATGCTGGCGACTGCCTGGTAAATTCCTTCGAAAGCTGATGCATGGTAGGGCGAGACTGTGGTTTAGCATCCAAGCATGCGATTGCTAGCTTTGTAAAATGGACAACACCATTGACTGCAGTTCCAGTATTTGGGAACGGGATGCGTTGGTCTATAACATCCTTCAGCAGCAAATGTTTATCAGCCGGTGAGGAAGAGGAAGAAGAAGGAAATGAGGGTGCGAAGAGTGAAGAGATGAGGGTTCCTGGATGCCTTCCCATCATAACTTCCAGTGTTATCACTCCAAAGCTGTAGACATCATATTTTTCGTCCACTTTCCTGCTGTATGCTTGCTCTGGCAATGAATACAAACCAATAAGAGTAGAATTTTGGTCCAATCTACAGTGTTATAATGGAAGGCCCTAGAATCAAAAGAAAAAAACATGAAAACACAAGGGGAATAGATATACATATACCTGGAGGAATGTATCCGAAAGTGCCTGCAAGTGAAGTCCAATTACTTGAGTTAGGCACCATGAACATAGCAGTGCCAAAGTCAGAAACATGAGCCTCATGTTCAAAATCTAATAGAACATTGCTACTGGAAATATCTCTATGGATGATTGGAGGAGTACAGTCATGATGTAGATAGGCTAATGCAGAGGCCATTCCCTTGACGATATTTAACCTTTTAACCCAATCCAACGCCATTGCTTCCTCATGGTTTGCTAGAATGTTTTTCAAACTCCCCCTCTCAAGAAACTCATAGACCAAAAACAAGTGCATGGGATTAGAGCAGAAACCATATAACTTCACAATATTTCGATGCCGGATGTCTAATAGCGTAGTGATCTCGCTCTTGAAAGCTTTCAAGTTCGTCTCTTCCTCATCTGAGGAGTGAAATTTCTTCACAGCAACCACTTGACCTGTTGGTAGAATGGCTTTATATACACTCCCATAGTTTCCTGACCCGATGCAATAATTGGAGTTGAACTCTTCTGTAGCATCAATTATGTTTTCATATATCATCTTTCCATCACTGATCCACACCGAAAATATATCTTGGCATTCCCCTCTCTGTTCTTGTGAAACTGGATGTCTTCCCTTAGTAACTCTTCGGTAAAAGATATTGGTACTTACGATCACAAGAAACAGTAACAAAGAGCCAGCTAGGAGGGGCAGAACAATTAAGATGACAATTCTGTTTACCCTTCTGCTAGCATTTTGGTTGCTTTCAGGAATGGAACATGGCTTTAGTCCACTAGCATTACCACATAAACCCATATTGTTCCGATATGCCTCAGATGAAGCATTCAGGAACGGTGGAATGCCAGGAATAGGACCCTCAAGCTCATTGTGGGATATGTCCATCGTTGTCAAACCCAATAGCCTGCCAAAAGTATCAGGAACAAGACCAGAGAGCTTGTTATGTGAGAGATTCAATGTCGACAAAGTTTGCAAATTTCCAAGCTGTGGTGGTATATCTTGCATCAGCTCATTGGAACTGAGATCGAGCACTTCAAGAGATGTAAGGCTCCCTATCTTAGAGGGAATGCTATGAGTAAGTTCATTGTAACTCAGATTCATCTCCAATAAGTTGGTGAAATCGCCAAGCTGAACTGGGATAGGTCCACTCAAATTATTAGCTGCTAAATCAAGGACCTGAAGACTTGATAGCATGCCTATTTCTATAGGAATGGTGTTGGAAAGTTGGTTGTTCTTAAGGTTGAGACTGAATAATAATTCTAACTTCCTGAATTCCTGTGGAATCTTTCCTTTCAAATGATTCCATGAGAGATCAATCAAACGCAGGCTGGTAGCATTTGCAAGTCCTGATGGTAACTCCCCAGAGACGAAGTTATTTGAAATTTTTAGACCTGTCATGTTAAGGCACTGTCCTAATACTCTTGGTAGCTTCCCGCGCAACTTATTATTGCTCAAATCAATGTAGTCTAGTATGGGATAGACGCCAAGAGCTTCAAAAATATTTCCTGTCAACTGATTTGAGTCCAACCTAAGTCGGCGCAAAGTGGTACAGTTTCTCAAACTTGTAGGAATTGGACCTGAGAAATGATTAGAGGCTGCAGTGAAATTTTCTAGTAGTCCTCCAAGGCATACATTTGGTGGCAAACTACCCGTAAACATATTTCCTGACAACTGCAGATTCCTCAAGGTAGTGAGATTATTCATTTCTTGGGGAAGGGAACCGGAAAAGAGGGTATTAGTTATGCGAAGAATTGTCAATTTAGTTAAATTTCCTATAGAATGGGGGATACTTCCTGTCATATTATTATGTGCAAAGGCTAAACGCTGGACTCTCTTTAAAAAGCCTATTTCCTTAGGAATGGAACCTGAAAATGGATTACCCCAAATAGAGACACTGGCTAGATTCCTGAGATTTCCTATGGAGCTTGGGATTGGACCTGTGAGATTGTTTGGACCTATCCATAATTCTTTAAGACTCTCTAGCAAACCTATCTCCCCTGGAATATTTCCTGTGAGATCATTCATATCCAACTCTAAGACCAAAAGTTTGGATAGATTACCAATACTTGGTGGAATGGGTCCATAGAATGAGTTGTTCCAAATATAAAGACCACGCAGATTAGGAAAGGAAGAGAAGTTGAAAGCTTGAAGGGTACCTCTTAAACCAAAATGTGAAATGCTCAAATTGGTGACACTTTGATGAGGACTATCACAAGAGATTCCAGACCAGTTATTACAAGGGTTGCTGCCAGACCATGAATTTAGGACAACTTGGCTTTGGTTGTCAAGGCTTGCTTTCCATTTCAAAAGAGCATTAGCTTCTTCCCCAACTCTCACAGGATTAAGTGAAGCTGCTCCACAATGACTGATGAGAATGATAATTAAAAGCATGAACGATTGAAGTAAAATTGATGAGAATGGCTTTTGCAACAAAAATACCATCGTTCTTTTTTCTCTCAAAGTTGCAACAATTTGCTTGGTTAGATCATGCATGCCTTTGGTGGATTCTATTTATAGATCATAAATTGGTGCTAATTATCTTCGAACTACTTATTGTTGGACTATGTTATTTCTTTCTTCCATCAAAATTATTGATTGTGGGTATCAAATTTCAAAGCCCTACGTTGTTTTGACTTTCTAAAAATTGAATGATAACTCTAGACTCCTTCCGTCCCCTTCCAAAAACCATTTCAGACAATACTCTTTTGTTCCATTTTATTTGCTTGTAAGAGTTAAGATTTTTCTTGAATCGAATGATTTTCTTATACTTACCTGAACTAAACGGAAATAATACAAAGGTCACCATTAAAGCGACCTATATTATGTTAACAAAGGTAATATTTAATCATATTATCCTTGTATGGGAACTTCATTGGAAAAACAATATGGATTCATTGAAAAAAAGAGTGTTATGGAATAAGGAAAAAAATTAAGTAGGAAAAGATTTTATATCGTTAATTAATTTACAAGGTATGAGAAAAAATAAATTCCAAAAAAAATATTTTGGAAATTACAATCTTTAATAATACAGGATGTAGAAAAACTCATTTTGTAAAAAGTCACATCCAATAATACATCTTTGACAGAAAGTAGATAACATTTAATTCGCTGGGGGCAAATCGCCAATTAGATATATATCCAGCAGCCAACTACCTACTCCAGCAATGTCACACTCCAAATTATTGAATCCCAAATTCCCTCGATAAAAAGTTACACATTGTTGGAAGTTTTTCTTGGGACCAAAAAAGAAGGCTGCTACTGAGTCGAAGTCGAGAGCTTCAACTCCTCGGCCAATTGCATTCTGGTTATAATTTGTAGGCATAGATTTTGGGGTTTTTCTCTCATATTATATGCACTTCACTCATAGAGTCCATTATTTTTTAATCCTTATGGATTAGATCAATTGGTTGGAGTTGTTCTAGTTTAACTTGAAAAAAATAATGTTGAGAGCTTACCCCTGGAAAAAAAAAAAGCCATTTAGAAATCAATTCTTTATATTGGAGCATAAGAGATGAATTTAAAAATAGATGAGCATTTGGGAAATAAAACCTAATATACCGTGACATAAAAAGAGCTTTCCCATTTTTTTCTCTCAACTTTAATCTCGAATTTTTTTAAAAAAACGTAACTCAACGTCCAAAACGTATTTTTTTAAAACGTTTTGGGACAATATACTTTCCCCTTTTTTCCCCTATTTTTTTTAAAAAAATACGTTTTGGGACAATATACTTTCACATTTGACCCTGGTCTAAACGTAAACTCACAGTATCAAATCAAGACTTATCACAAAAGTTTTAAAAGTGGCAAAAAATTGGTGTACTAATTTATAGGGGAAACTACCAAAAACTTTTACAACATAATCTCACGAACAAGTCCTAGGTCAATTTTTGGATATAATCTAAACGGTAGTAGTATCAGTCTAAATTTTTATCTTGAAATTCGAAAAAAAAAAAAATTGTGTAGTACTAGTACCCCTGTGGAAAATTAATGAAAATTTCAAAAAGCCAAAACAACACATTCGGACATGTATGGGCCAAATTCTTTTAAACCTTTTATATTTGAAAATGATACAAATTAATATCTGCCTCAGGTCATATCTCGAGATTTGAAAAAAAAAACAAAACAAAAAAAAGCTGGAGTAATAGCTCTGGGAAAATAGTCGATCAGGAAAGTTGATGAAGTTAGAAAAATAAAATTGCTTAAAATATTATTTTCCAAAATCAGCCAAAAACACCGGAGTCTCACATTCCCTTACTTGATACATTCCAACACCGAAGGCTACCATAATCTTGAGACCCAAAGGCCGCAATCCTCCTCGAATAATCTTCCAATTCGTTATGGATTGTTTACTATCACCAGAAACGATTGGTTCAATACCAATATGGGGTTGGTCTAACTGGTAAGAGACATGATTCCGTGGATTTAAGTCCTTGTATATGCAAAAAATTCTCATTGGGAGACTCACTTACCATAATTAGGTCCAGGTGTATGACATGGGTCGAATCTAGATTAATCGGGGTTAAGTTCGGGATGGCGGATGAGAAACATAAAAAATTATATGATTTTTCATTATAGAAGTATAGGTTTCCCCGGAAAAGCCTGATCATAATACCAGACATCATAACCACATGTTTAAACGAGTCCAACAACTATACAGATATATTCACAACCACTCCTTCGTAGTTAATAGAACAATTCTTGCAACATTATGGTGGAAAATGACTTTGGAAATGCTGGCGACTGCCTGGTAAATTCCTTACAAAGCTGATGCATGGTAGGGCGAGACTGGGGTCTGGCATCCAAGCACGCAATTGCTAGCTTTGTAAAATGAACAACACCATTGATTACTGTTCCAGTATTTGGGAATGGAATGCGTCGGTCTAGAACATCCTTCAATAGGATATGTTGATCAATTAGTGAGGATGATGAAGATGAATGAAATGATGGTGCGGAGAGTAAAGAGATGAGGGTTCCTGGATGCCTTCCCATCATAACTTCTAGTGTTACAACTCCAAAGCTGTACACATCACATTTTTTATCCATTTTCCTGCTGTATGCTTGCTCTGACAATGAATACAACAAATAGAATTTCGGTTCATTCTTTGTTTTCATCCAAGCATGCAAGAAAGAATAGTCCATAACAGTAGAAAATTTTGGATTTAATAAACATGAAAACAAGGGAAATAGATATTCGTACCTGGAGCAATGTATCCGAAAGTGCCTGCAAGTGAAGTCCAGTTACTTGAGCTAGGCACCATGAACCTGGCAGAGCCAAAGTCAGAAACATGAGCCTCATGTTCCAAATCTAATAGAACATTGCTACTGGAAATATCTCTATGGATGATTAGAGGAGTACAGTCATGATGTAGATAGGCTAATGCAGAGGCCATTCCCTTGACGATATTTAACCTTTTAACCCAATCCAACGCCATTGCTTCCTCATGGTTTGCTAGAATGTTTTTCAAACTGCCCCTCTCAAGAAACTCATAGACCAAAAGCAAGTGCATGGGATTAGAGCAGAAACCATACAACTTCACAATATTTCGATGCCGAATGTCTAATAGCGTAGTGATCTCGCTCTTGAAAGCTTTCAAGTTCATCTCTTCCTCATCTGACGAGTGAAATTTCTTCACAGCAACCACTTGACCTGTTGGTAGAATGGCTTTGTATACAGTCCCATAATTTCCTGACCCGATGCAGTAATTCGAGTTGAACTCTTCTGTGGCATCAACTATGTTTTCATATATCATCTTTCCATCACTGCTCCACACCGAAAATATGTCCTGACACTGTCCTCCCTGTTCTTGTGAAACTGTTTGTCTTCCGCTAATAACTCTTCGGTAAAAGATCACAGTGAGCAATAATAATGTACCAGCAAGTAGGGGCAAAAAAATCAAGAAGACAATACGTTTTCCGCTTCTGCTAGCATCTTTGCCTCTTTTAGGAATGGCACATGGCTCTAGTCCACTAGCATTGCCACATAAACCCACATTGTTTTGATATGCTTCAAATGAAGCATTCAGAAATGGTTCAATGTCAGGAATAGGACCCTCAAGCTCATTGTTGGATATGTCAATTGCCGTCAAACCCAATAGCCTATCGAAAGTATCTGGAATGAGACCAGAAAGCTTGTTGTGTGAGAGGTTCAGTGTCGAAAGAGTTTGCAAATTTCCAAGTTTTGGTGGTATCTCTTGCATCAGTTCATTGGAACTGAGATCAAGCACTTCAAGAGAAGTAAGGCTTCCTACTATAGAGGGAATGCCATGAGTAAGTTTATTGTCACTCAAATTCATCTCCAATAAGTTGGTGCATTTACGAAGCTCAGCTGGGATATGCCCACTTAGGTTATTTGCTGCTAAATCAAGGACCTGAAGACTTGTTAGCATTCCTATTTCTACAGGAATGGTGCTGGAAAGTTGGTTATTGTTAAGGTTGAGACTGAATAATGACTCTAACTTCCTGAGCTCCTTTGGAATCTCTCCTATCAAGCGATTCCATGAAAGATCAATCAAACGTAATTTAGAAGCACTTGCAAGTGCTGATGGTATCTCCCCAGAGACAAAGTTATTGGATATTTTTAGAGCTGTCATATTATGCCACTCACCCATTTCTCTAGGCAGCTGCCCTTGCAATCTATTGTGGCTCAAATCAATGTAATCCAGTCTGGGATAAACGCCAAGAGCTTTGGAAATATTTCCTGTCAGCTGATTCCAATCAAGCCTAAGTCTGTGTAAAGTGGTACAATTTCTCATGCTTGTAGGAATTGGACCTGAGAAATGATTAGAGGCTGCTGTGAAATTTTCTAGTAATCCTCCAAGGCATACATTCGGTGGCAAAGTACCAGTAAACATGTTTCCTGACAAGTGTAGATGCCTCAAGGAAGTGAGATTATTCAATTCTTGGGGAAGGGAACCGGTGAAGAAGGTCTTGGTTATTCGAAGATCTGACAATTTGGTTAAATTTCCAATAGAATAGGGGATGCTTCCTGTCATATTATTATGTGCAATGCCTAAAAGCTCTATTGACTTTAAAAAACCTATTTCTGGAGGAAAGAAACCTGACAGTGGATTACCCCAAATAGAGAGTAAGGTCAGATTCCTCAGATTTCCTATGGAGCTCGGGATCAAACCTGTCAGGTTATTTGGTCCTATCCATAATTCTTTAAGACTCTCTAGCAAGCCTATCTCCCCTGGAATATTTCCAGATATATCATTCATATCCAAGTCTAACACCAAAAGTTTGGATAGATTACCAATACTGGGTGGAATTGGTCCGTAGAATGAGTTGTTCCAAAGAACAAGACCACGCAGATTAGGAAAGGAAGAGAAATTGAATGCTTGAAGGGTACCTCTTAAACCAAAATTTGTAAGGCTCAAATTGGTGACACTTTGATGAGAACTATCACAAGAGATTCCAGCCCAGTTATTACAAGGGTTGCTGCCAGACCATGAATTTAGGACAACTTGACTGTTGCTGTCAAGGCTTGCTTTCCATTTCAAAAGAGCATTAGCTTCCTCCCTAACTCTAACTCTCACAGGATTAAGTGAAGTTGCTCCACAAAGACTGATGAGAATGATAATTAAAAGCATGAATACTTGAAGTAACATTTGGTGACAATGACTTCTGTATTTAGTATACCAATTTTTTCCCTCACAAAGTTGCAACAATTTGCTTGCTCGGATCATGCTTGTCTTGGATGCTTCTATTTATAGACCAATTAATTTACTGTTGTTCACTAAATTATTTCTTCCTCAGATCCAAATTGTTCATCCGAAAACAAAGCTCAAACTTGTTGTATACATCGTGGAAGCGATTTTGGACATTTAAGCAATAGAGTTCAAACTTTCGGGTCGTATAATTTGATTTTCAATCCATCCTTAAATGTTATTATAGGCCCGTTCGTGACCTGTGTCACATCAAATAATACATCTTTGACAGAAATGAAACACCATTCAATTCGCCTGCCATAAATTATTGTTTCCGATGTGAGATCTCCCTTCAATCAACTGGATCAGGTCTGACAGTTTTGTCGCAAGATTTTGTCTACACAGGATCAGCGACAGCAGGTGTTACCGGCACAATCTATGTCTTTGGAGCTCCGTGGTGTGTTGTGGTCTTTTTCCGGCAGAGGGTTGGATTAAGCTGAATTGTGATGGTGCCGGGGCTGGTTGTAAGGCTGCCGCTGGTGGTGCTCTATGGGGGATTCTGTTGGTGAATGAACATCCTCTGGTTAACTTAGAATAGCTCTAACCAACTAATCTAACCCATCATTATGGGTTGGACTCTGTTAGTAATATGCCCAAAAGCCAATCATGGATGATTATTTGTAGTCGTGTATATGCATTAAGGTTATTCCAATAAGTATCGTTTATGAGATAAACGCCTGCACATACTTATAACCCTAGTATATATATATATTTGATATGTATATTCTTAAATGTCCCTAGTCGGTTATTATTACGGATGGGTTGTAATAATAAGTTAAGACTAGCGTATGTTGAGAATTGCATATGTGATATGAATTCTACATACGGGTACAAGTTGGAGAACTTGTGGACTGGACCGACCCATATAAGAACGCTA
>JAKUCV010005401.1:4078-25200 GCA_028386065.3 Turnera subulata
CGTAATTAAGAAAATTGGAAATTAAACTCGGTAGGCCTTCACGAACGTTTAGCCCATCGGAGGGTAACTCTAATATCAATATAATTTCGAAAATCAAACGAGGGACATAATTAAAATAAATAACGACATGGGCCTTTTATTAATTAGCCCAATATAAATTAAATAACCGAAAGTTTAATACAATGGGCCTTGTACGAGCCCAGATAAAATGTAAATGAAATTAAACCCAAAAATTAAACACAATGGGCCCTTTAGTAGCCCAATTAAAATTAAATAAGAGCAGGAGATAAATGAAAACATAAATAAGTAATAAGAGCAAGCATAATAAAATAAATAAGACATAAAATAAAAACCATAGGTTAATTAAATCAGGTTAATCAAATTAAGTTAGTCAATTTTAATTAGCGTCGTTTTAATGCCCGGGTCCGTTTTATCGCTCGGGTTCGTTAATATGATGCAAAAGGTCCAAAGCTCGGGTTTACCCAAAGTCTGTTCCCGGGTTCGCCGGAAAATTCCCAGGACTCGCCAGATTCCGGCCAAACACTGTTCACAGCAGCCTAGTTACTCCTCGGTTACTGCTCCCAAAACACCAATTTCGTACCACCACGCCAACAATCCGACCACCAGTACTACCACCATTCCTGCAGCAACTTCCGGTGGCCAGAATACCGCCAAACCACCATGTCCATCAAATAAAACAACCCCACCTAAGTCCACAGCAACATCATCAGCGGCATCGTCACCACCACTAGCACAGAACCTTTCCATGGCAGCCAACATACCCACCAAACTCACGGCCAACACCCCCAAAATTAAATCAAGAACACAAACCCAAAATCAATTTTCAGAAACCCAAATATCACAGAGGTGAAGGAGACGAATTTGGCAGCAGGGACTTACCCCGACGGCGGCGCGGGTTTGCAGAGGGAGGAGAGCGATCGAGCGGCGCGTGAATAGAGGAAGGGAGAGCCCGGAACTGTGAAGGCAGCGCGTCACAGTGGAGGAGCTGCGGAGGAGAGACGAGGTCGGTCCTTCTGTCCACGATGGTGTCACGCTTGTCTTGGGTTGGTGGCGGCGTGTGGCTGCAACGGGTGAGAGGCAGCTGGTCGCGGTGTTGCCGTGGAGAAGGAAGGAGAAAAGAAGGAGGAGATGGCGGTGGGTGCAGGAGCTGGTTGTGGTGGTGAGGGGGATGTGAGGGAGAGGAAGAGAGGACGGGGTGGTGCCGGCAGAGGAAGGAAGGACTGAGGAGACGAGGGGGAAAGAGAGGGAGAGAGAGGTGGTGTGTGTCGGCAGAGGCGTGAGGTGAAGAGAGGATAAGGGGAAGGAAGGGAGGAAGAAGACAAAGGTAAGGAAGTCACGGGTTAGAAATGAAAAGAAAGGGAGGGCCGGCGGAAGGAGAAAGAAAGAAAGAAGGAGAAAAAAGAAAAGAAAAAGGGGAAGAGAGAAGGGAAAGAAAGGAAGAAAGAAGAGAGGTGGGGCCCGCGGCTGAAGGAAAACCGGGGGAGAGAAGAAGTGTAGCCGGGAAAGAGGAAGAGAAAGAAAAGAGGAAGAGGAGTGGCTCGGGACGAGCCTCATTTGGTCGGTCCGGATTCTCGCGTCGGAATCTTGTAGATGCAGGGATACTCCCGTCTTTCCGACAAATTCCGCCCCGAGTCCAAAAATACAACTTGGGCTCGGAAAATCCGATTAATTCCCCTGAACGTCGTCCAAGTCTCGAAACTGGAAACCGAGGCTCGGTTAGTCAGGAAGATGCTCCCGAGCGCGGGAAAATTCTCGGTTTCAAAAAACGACTCCCGATTTACCTTGAATTAATTACCCGAGATTAATTCAACAGTAAATCACGGTAAAACGACTTCTACAGTCCCGGTAAAAATCCAAATTTTACCCGGGCTGTTACAATTACTCCCTCCGCGATCCAGAAAAGGCAAAGGCCCTTAAGATCCTAGTTATTACGCTTGTTGTGGTAATTGATGTGCATGAAATTACATACTTTTTACAACACACACTGTCGTCTTTTGGTCTTGCATTCATCATTAATTCATGCATTTAGATGTAAATTCACTTCTTTTCATGCCAAATCCATCTTTCCTTACCATTGGATGCTTTTAGGTGCAATTTGGAGCTTTTTAGAACATATTTGGCGATTTTGGGTCAGCAGCGCCGCTGTTGAAGAAACTGGACCAATTGCCTAGCAGCGCCGCTGTTACAAAATAACTGCTTTTAAACCTTTTCCTTCCAGAGAATCTTTTGCTTTGGAGGAGATTTGACGATTATAGCCCAAAACCACTGAGGCGTTGTGAAGAGCACTGTTCCTGTGCAAATTGGATGCCTGACAACGCCCCTGCAGTGGCACTGGCGTCAAGACCCTATTTTTACTAGGGTTTGCGCCTAATTTTCAGGAGTATTTAAGAGGGGATGCACCTAGACACTCCCAGCAAGGAAAGAAGATTTAAAGAGGAATTCTTGGAGCTAAAGTCTAGGAGTTTTATTCCAATTTCTACACGCAATAAATTCCTATCTTTTAGGAATTAACCCTAGATATAAAAGGAGGCTTGCTGGACGAAATTAAAGAGCTTTTGGAGCAGCAAAAAATCAGGGATTTGGCTGGAAGAAAAGTGAAGCTTTTAGTTTTATTTTGCATTATGTCGATTACACTTTTCTTCTTTATTTTCTTCTTCTTCATGAACTAAATATTCTATCTAGGTTTATGGGATGTAGCTATTGTTCTTGATGTTTGATTTATAATTCATACTTGTTTCTTTAATTCGTTATCCTTTGATTTGATATAGAGTGCTTAACAGTGTTTGCGGTTTGATCACCCTCAAACACTTCTTAGACGCCTTAGTGACGCACCTAACGGAGAAACTAAGAACTCAGACCATTCTATATCAAGCCTCTACCCATACTGATCGTCGAAAGAGACTTTAGGGTTAGTTGAGGATAGCAGCGGCTGGCGTAGCGACACTGCGCCCTAGGAAAGAGCTTCACTGACGAAAGCGGGTTGTTCCAGAACTAGGGTAGGTTTATTTCTGCAAGTGACAGTAGTTATAGACACTTTAGGTTAGGTAGCCCTTCAAAGTGGACGAATATATTTACCAAGTTATGAATTATAGTTAGACAGCGACACTGTAGTGAACCCCGGACAACCTAGATCACCCATCACTGCGTTTTCTACCCAAAACCATCGATACCTGCTACTTATTTCTTGTTTATTCTCTTTTCGAATTTATATTATTTATCTCTCTTTTATTTACTTGTTGTTTATTCAGTTTATTATCGATTTTAAACACTGCCTTCAAATCTCGGATTTTATTTACTGTTTATTGTTTATTATAGTCTAATCAATCGAGAGCCTGAGGCCAGTATTATTTTTCAGTCCCTGTGATTCGACCTTGTTTACTACAGCAACGCTGTGCACTTGCAGGCGGTTTTGCACGAACAGTAATTTGTCAAAGGTAAACATGTGGCTTCGTAGCTTGGGCTTTGATATAATTGAATTTTGTTACGATTTGGTCCCCTTTAACAATTTTTTCTAGCAATTAAGTCCCTATTTACTTAAATTGTGTTACGATTTGGCCCCCTTAAAATTTTTTTCAGGATCCATCCCTGCTACATCCAAAAATATTGACACTCGAGAGAATTAGAATTATTCCAAAAACTTGACACTTTCAAGGGTTCAATGTGTATTAAATGAGTTTTTTTCCATATTTATCCTTCATCCCCTTAAATAATTATATTTATTTTATCTATCTTCATTAGGAATATAATATAGGTAAGTCCAATGGCTGTGGCCATGGCCCTTTGAGTTGTAAATTTTTTCATACAAGTCCTATAGTAATATACTAATGGCTCTTTAGATTTTTAATTTTTGCAAATAAGTCCTATCGTAATGTATATTTGACTCTTCTAAATTTTATTTTTTTATATAAACCCTTATTATTACACACAAAATGTTTTATTGGCCCCTTTAAAATTTCTATCCAGCTCCGCCACTGGTAAGGCAGTCAATCATTCTTAAAATCTAATATATTAGTTACATATCCTTACTTAATATGTAAATACCTTAAACGTCGGTATTCTTTAGATGGAGGGTGAGAGTATATATTATTTGCTAAAAAGTAGCCAGCAAAAAAAAGTAAAGAGGTCCGTAAGTTATACTATTCCCCTGAAACTAAGCGGGATGCTTGGAGTGAGCCGTCATTTATTCGATCGGCTTGATCAATGCAAGCTTACGCATGTGGGCTCCTTATTTTCAAGATCTATTAAAGTCTTCCCATCTTCCCAATATTGTCAAAAAGATCTAGCTAACTCCAGACAACGCAGAAAAAGATTGAGTTACACAGAGGTAAAACGGGAACGGGGTCCATGTCTCTCCATTTTCTACCGAAAGGAATCCACAAAAACCTTCTTCTTCCTAAAGTTTCTAACGGGTAGATATATTGACAAAGACCAAAACACAATCTATTGCTTAAAAGAAACGGTTAACTTGAAAGAAACAAAACCCACATGTTGGATTAAGTTAATCAAATAATTAGCTGACAATTACCGGTAGAATTCTATTCTTAGCTTTTCTACTAATATATGTGAGAGCACGAGGCATGTCCTCCATCAAGTTTACTGATAAAGCTAAGTACTATATGCAAATAACGGAGATATTCATTAAATGATACTAACATTTATACAGGCTCAATTGGGTGATATAATTATGGATTTCATTTAATATGCTTCCATCCGTGCGTGGTTGGGCAAGCATGCATGTGAGTCGGCAGAAAAACCTGCAAGCTCGTAGTAATTTCTAACATGTATCACTTGCTTCTGATTTTTTTTCTAAGATGGTCAATGAATCATTATTCAATTCACAGGGTTTGCTACTTTCAATTTTAGTTAGTCTAGTTGAATTGGTTAGATGACAAAGTGGACAATGTAGTCAAAAATATGTATCTACTGAGCTTGAAGAGGTGCATATAGTGCCGGTACGTAGACATTTATCACCCGTCACATAATAACTAATTTGAATATTTTGAATTGATTTTGTTGTTGATGATACCAGATTTATTATAAACTAGTTTTTTTACGTGCGATGCACGTAGTGTGGTATTATATTTTTCAGTCACGTAGGATAGTACTAATCATTGTGTTGTGAAGAATTTATATATAATGAAGACAAAGACAAAGATTTTGTTGCAAACCTATCTGCTGTGAGATCTTGTTACCGTTCTTCTCTATAATTATTTTTTTTTATAAATATTATCCCAGTTCATAGTTTTTGCTGATTCTTCAGTGTTTTTTTCTTCATAATTTTATTACTTTCTAGTAATTATTATTCTTCTTAATGCTTGGTAGTTGTTAAGAAAATATAAATAAAGACTTATATATCATCATTTTCTTTAAAAGGACTTATATATAATGTAGACAATCAGTTTTTAATTTAGTCGTCGTTGTTGGTAGTTTTCCTCGATTATTCAACTGTTCTTCAATTTTTTTTCCATAGTTTTTATTAATAATAAATTACAAATACATCTGACATGAATTCTTATGATTAATCTTCTACATGATTATTCTATATTCTATTTGTAGATGTTACTGTTGTTCATAGTTTTCGTTGACTCTTCGGCTCTTCTTCCCCATAGTTCTATTATTTTCTAGTAGTTATTGTTCTTTATAATTCTTGGTAGTTGTAGAGACGATACAAATAGGCTTATATATTAATCATTATCTTGATAGAACTTATATATAAATAGAAATTATAAATAAATGATATAATGTAAACAATTTTTTTTATAATCTAGACAAACGGATACACATTGTTTAGAATTAGTTTTAGTATTATAAAAAAAATTTATAAATCAATTATTGTTGATAATATTTTTTATTCCTTTAATATTCTAATCTATATAATTTCAATTATTAAATTATATTATTAATAAAAAATATTATTAAATTAAATTATTATTTTTATTGTTATTTTTTAATAGTAGTTGTTCATGTTGGTAGTTTCGTTAACAATTCTATTGTACTTCAATTTTTTTCTTTATAATTCTTGTTGATAATAACTTCAAATATATTAGTCATGAATTATTATGATAGTACAATGACTACATTTTAAATTCCAGGTGAGTATAAGGACCAAAATTCACTTTATCTCTATTTAGGATTTTGCCATATTTCCTTTGTGGCAGGCAGTGAAAAACATAAAGAGAAAGAAGGAGAAGCTTAGTAGGGATGGTTGCTGCATGATATCATGCGTGATGTCGATCAAAAGATTTCCAATGGAATACTTCATAGTTTCCAATTCAGAGCTTATATTCTAGACCATTGTCTCTGTCCCGTTAGGTTATATGCGATAATCTTAGTTTGGCATCGAAACAATCTTAGGTAATAATAATATTAATAATTAATGACTTATAATTTATTAATTATAATAATATTAATAATTATAAAGAAATGTATTTTTGTAATGACTATTATACCTTTAGTTCTAATAGAAAAGAGAAGGGTAGTTTGGTAATTCAATTTTGCAAGTTTTGGTGACTTGGTGGTTTTATATATTGTATAGATTAGTTGGACCAAATTTCTTTCTTTGGGCCTGGATCTAGCGAATATGGATAGAGGCCCATGGCGGATGCTTTAATTAGTTCCAAAATGCATTATTTTTTTTGGTGAAACCAAAATGCATTATTCAAATAGGATTTGGTATCTTACTAAATCAACTATGACAACATAATCTCTAGCTTAAGTTTTACTAAATTAACTACGACAACCTAATCTCTACTGTATATGGCTTAAGTTTTATAAGTCTAAGATAACATTTACAATCCGACTCTCAGTATTCTTCATCTATATTCCTTATCACATGAATGAGTTTGTTATCTTAAATATCGGAGTACTTCCGAGATATAGACACTCTTAGTCTCCCGCGCCCGTATTTATTTTACAAATGACATATTTAGACCTATCGGATCTAGACGTCATCATTAGTTATAATTTGTTTGTATTGAGCAGCATTACCAAAAGTTGTTTTAATGTTAATTAGCATTCATGTGCTAGTAGTTAGGCTCCTTTTAAGGTAATTGATGCACCTAAGGAATGATTATTCCTCAAACAATTGCCCATCATTTTTTTTTTTGGTTTCCCGTCGGGTTTGCCCATCCTTTTGGTATTGGCTAATTTGAATCCTGTCTGTAGAATTCTTCAATTATTTAGTAAGTACGTCGGTAGCAAATTCATCATTAACTCGTAAATTTTTCACCAGAGAAAGTAAAAACATCAATAGCTAAAGAATTTAAAATAGGATTAATGATATATTTGGTCCCTCCACTATATTGTTTTTTTTTTTTTATCAACACCCTCCACTATATTGTTATGATAAGAACCTACACTAATAATGATTAATTACATCCTTTAACTCTTCTTAAATAATTAATTTGGTCCCTCTATTATATTTTAATGAACAAATGGTCCTCTTATGATTAATTATGTTCTCCAACTCTACTTAAATGATAAATTTGGTCCTCCTACACTACACATAGAGCTGCCAATGAGCTGAGCCGAGTCAAGCTTTTGATGGCTGAAGCTCGGCTCGTGAAAAATGAGCCTAGCTCGAGCTCGGCTCATATTTGTCTCGAGCTTAAATACTAAGTCCAAGATCAACTCGTTAATATTAGGGTAGGCTCAGGCTCGACACGAGCTCAGCTTGTTTAGTTGGCTTTATTAAGCCATAAACGAGCCAATAATTATGAATCAACACTGTGAAAAAATAATATATATTTAATTAATAATTTAATTATTCAATTCAATAAACTATTATATCATCTATATTTAATTTTTTGGGACATAAAAAAAATTCACAAATATTTCACAACCTGATGATTATTAGATCTTAAAATACCAATTTTAAATATCTTAAGCAAAATATTAGTCTTAATTTATTAGTTACGACCTAATTAATTCACATCATCAACTAAAGTTCAATCCAATTAAATATAATTTAGGAGTCTTCAACGAGAACCTAAATGAGCCAAGCTCACGAGCTAACAAGTCGAGCTTTAGAAAACGCTCAGATTCGGCTCATTTGGTTTCGAGTTTTTTACAAACAAGCTGAGGCTTGGCTCGTTTCCTTAACAAGCTATTATCGAGCTGAACAGCTAGACCTTTTTGCAGCCCTATATGCAGGCTTAGAATAGAGATTAGCCGAAGTAGCAGCATGTATATATTTACAAAAATATATATTTAATCTATATGACATACAAAAGGAGTAATAAAGGCAATTGTGCATGTGGTAAGTTATCCAACATTCCTAAATATGTTGGATATTCATTTTGATTTCTCAATTAATATAGACCAGTGATATCACTGATAACTGTACACTTAATTATCTCTCACGGAATGAGATATATGTATGGGCGTGAGGTAATTAACAAGTCTATTTTGTCATTCTCACTTAACCTATTATATCATCTTCTGTGTACATATGGATTATTCTTTCTAGTAAGATGAACTTAACCACATGTTTTTATTCTTACATCGATATATTCAATATTTTGATAGAATAAGTGAAATATTTATAGCTCATTCAACAAGATAGATAGTGACTTACGAGCTCATATCCTATAAACTCTCTCTATGCAAGTATTTGTCATATATGGTATTTACACATGCCTGGGTTTTTGCCTCCACTTTTCAATAGGGCATATTTGAGGTCATGTTCTCAAAATGAATGAGCCTACACAGACAGTTAGGGGCACCCAACATCGTACCCCATGAGAAAAATGTCCTTATTGCACTTATTATTTTTCATCTAATTAATCGGTTTGCACCACTTTTTCCTTTCGAGACAAGCTTAGAATTTGAGGATGGAAATCGAAGCATTGTATACACATAAGCTAGCGTCGGCTAATATAAACAGTATAGCATAGATGGAGATACAGATACAGACATATTGTTTTATGACTTATTTAGAAAACTTTTGTGATTCTTTAATTGCGTATATAATTTTAGCTCAACAACTCCGACAAGACCACCCAACAATTGTGTTAGGGATACGTGTTGGGTTTAAATGTGCCAAAATTGGTAACGACTTAAGTATCAATTGCATGAGTTGATTGTCGAAATAATTGGAGAGGGAAAGTCGCAGTCGCAATCCCTATTGTAATGCACATTAAATCACCGAACTTTATAAATCCCCCCTTACGAAGTACTAATTGAAGACAAGAACTGCCTAGTTCTTCGTTGTAGTAGCACCACCTTACTGAGATAAAAACCAAAAAAAACTCTATCCCCTATCCCTTCTTTTTTAGGGAAAAAAATGAAGAAATTGCTGCCATTGAGACTTGAAGATATACAACGGTATCTTTCATAGGCATATGATAAAAAACATTATAATTTTTTTTAAATAGAAACACACAAATCACAATATCTTTGATAAGGATCCTCCATTTTAAACTTTATTGCACATAAATCAAGCTAGTTCCCCACCAACCGTTTCTCTTGGTGGGTAATCTGTAAATACCACTGTAAGCCCTTGCTGAGCTCGTTAGTTTGCCCTAACCCTGGACTGGAAGAGCCTCCCCTCTACCTAAACTTTTTTTCTCCAAAAAAAAAAAAGCTAGTTTTCCTCCCTGGACTTGGGCCTGTTCCACTTCTATCCTAACAATTGGGTACCAAATACCAACCGATTAAAGATTTTTTACACAATTTGGTATGATTTCTACTCTTGGGCTGCTATGGTCCAAACTCCAAAAAATTTTTGGGCACCTCTTTGCAGGTGCCCACAGCTCGCATTGCAGCTTGCATTTGGGCTCGTTAGTTCTATTGTTCTATTTCTTCTGTTTTTTTCTACAATTCTTCCTTTTCCTTTCGTTTTTCTTCTAATATTCGAGCAGTACATACATCACCCCACGGGCTAAAAATTAATAAAGGCTTGCAGTAATTAGCAAAATTATTTTTCAAAATGTAATTTTTTAAAATATACTATTTGTTATTTTAATTTATTAGTTATTGGAAAAAAATTATTATACAATATCATTAGACCAAACTAACTTGAATTGATGCTAGTGTAGAAGGGTTGGAGTCCCTTAGCATGACTAGAGTCCAAATTTTGGTGATGCCATTGGAGCATGTGCAGTTGGGATTGTGTCATGTGTCCATCATAGGTGTCAATCGAAGTCCGAGATAGATTAATCGTGCTCATTAGACCATTGCTTTACAAATTTTGGTTGGACGGCCTGCGGACTGAATTTTTTTTTTCCAAACAATACATTGCTCCGGGCTTGGCTACCTGCTATTCATACTTGGAATTTTAAAATCAATGGTTAATTGGTTTATCCAATCTGGAATGGTTTACGAGCCCAGACACGTAATAAGAAGCCGAAATCCATGTTCTTATGTAAATTGGTTTCTTGTTTCTTGCACAGCGAATTGGGGAGCCCAGTCCAAATCAAAAGAACGAGTACAATGCCTGTTCAAACAACACGACGGTGGCTTTTTTAGAATGTTCACCCAATATATTAAGACAGGATTTTCCAAATGATTGATTGTATTAAAATAGATATTTTTTTGTACGTCCCATATCAAAAGAGAGTAAGGAATCCAGCAATACCAAATATTTGTAATTTTTGGAATTGTTTTGAAAATTTTCTGATTGTTCAAAGATTGGGGTTCAACTTTGGTGGGTAAAAGTGTAAAAAGAGCCACATAAGAGGAATCGATTATCGATGTGGTGAAATGACAAAATGAGAAAGAGCTTGGAAGGCAGGAGCTAACAAAAGTCAAAAGGAAATGTGAAAATGGCATAGTAGCTTTTGGGTCTAATTGCATTCTCTTTGTTCCATTTTCTTTTGCAAGGTTTTACTTACTACGTGCAAATACCAAAAGGTGCAAAGATCCAAATCAAAATTTGCCAATGAACTTTTAAATTTGAAAGTATGATGAACGCTGTTTCCTCACAAGGAAAATTTGATGAAAATTGAATTGAGTAGATAAATGTTATGAACTCTTAGACTTGACACAAAGTGAACATAAACTGAAAACTTGTAAACATCAAACCTATCAAGTTGATCACGTTCTAGTGAGTTATTCATGCATTTCGTTTTCGGTTCATAATTCCAAATTTAAATAGGAAGTAATTTTTAAGTTTCCATCTGGCCACTGCCATCCAGGGCAGGACAAACATGTGCAACCATAGTGGAAGAATCCTCTGCATTTTTTTTTTCTGTTGACTTTGCTAAGAAATCTCCTTTTTTATGCCCCCAAATCTCCAATCCCACTTCTTGTGGGTTTCTTGATGTCTGCCACGATCTATCCAATCCATTCGTGCGACGAGAAAAGAGAGGCAAAAGCTAGTGGAAAAAGAAAATGAGAACTGGATTGGAGTGAAACAACACCTACAAGAAGTTGAGCATGCACTCCCACTATTCATTCTTTAAACGGGCCAAAAACCTCAGACATGACACTAGAAAACGACCTCACAGTTATCAGCAGCAATCTTTTCAACAGGTTTTACTCATCTCTATTAGTACATGAGCAGCAGATATTATATAGTCTAGAATAATTGAACTTGTAGCTTTACAAGTCATTGGACCTAAAAAGCTCTAATTCCATTTGGGATTTGGTAACAATCATATAGCTTAGCAAAGAGATGTCGTGAATGAGTATATCTACTTTAAAGTAAATAAGAACTGTTATCCAGCCGTGCCCAAAAAGGTTTTTTTAGTGGCCAAAAGAAAGGAAAAGATGTTTTCACGAGTATATAAAGAGAAAGGAAAGCGTCCATCTTTTCTTTTCTTTTCACATCCTTCCTTTTGTATTCAAACTTTCAACTTTTTAATACACTGGTTTTAATCTCCACATTCCGGAAAATGGGTTCTAAATTTCCACAAAAAACTTGGAAAAGTTGAGTAAAGCAAAAACGGGGGGCCTTCCACTGCATAACCTAGCAAGCATTACGTGCGGCTGCAGCTTGACTTTCCTGTAAAGCCCAAGGTTTTATAAAAAAATCAAATCAAAATCTAGCTATAGCGCTACTGTTATTAAAATACTACTAGTGCCCATGTTTCTCGCAAAAGTTTTGTTGCGTTTCAAAGATCCCTCCTTATTGCTTAGTCTTGCAAAAGATCCACCCTGCGAGGTTAAAGAAAAGCGAAAGGCAACCAGCCCCTCAAGTCAAAAGATACCACAACTTTGGATGGTTCACGTTAACTCGAAGAGACAAACCGAGTTGATTACAATCATTAGATAATCAATTCCGGTGTCATAATTTGAAGAGTCCAAGGGAGACGGACAAAATGAATCAGATAGGAATAACAGTACAGGGTTCGCTTTAGAATTAAGTAATCAGGAATACACTGTATACAACTGAATCAAAACTATTTTGTTCTTTTAATTTTCCCCGGATGAATCGGAGTTTTTACGCACTACCATGTCCAATCCAGATTGCCCTGTCTCTAACAATTTAGATGGAGGGTAATTGGCGGAACATGTATATGTATAACAGGTTCCATGGTGCACAGATTGTTAACGGTGTCTGTTCCCAGCCATACAATATTGCTGCAACTATTGATGACACTGGCTAACTCTTCAAATGTGTATTATATTTTTCTGCAATCATTTTAGCACCTCTGCGTTCTTTTTTGCTTGAAAAACAACTACAAATTCTTGTCTTCCAACACCGTTAATTTAACCGTAAGAAGGAAAACTTGTTGACGCTGTACGTCTTCTGAAATTTTCTTTGCATAGTTCCAGAATGCTAATATATATATATATATATATATAGTCCATAGGCTACAAAAACGGCAAGTCCCTATGAGAAATATTTCCCTAATTCGGAGTAACAATTCATGCAAAATCCGTCTTGATCAAGCGCTGGGTTTCATTCAAGCATGGTTTCATTTCTTAATCAACGAAAAGAAGATTCCAGCAGCCTAAAAAAGCAAATTAACCCATTGCTAGCCTAGGTTTACCCTCCAAAGGCCTAGCTAGCAATTGTAGCGTGGTCCCACAATTACAAGACACAACTAGGCACAAGTGCATCGGTTCCTCAAGTTTCTCTAGTTCAGTCACTGTCGCTTTTTCTTTTTTTTTTTTTTTCCTCCAAAGGTTAAGTGACAGTGGCACGCGGGAGGATGAAGCCCTGTGATACGTGGCAGCAGATGAGGGGTGGATTCTGGCCTGTTCTTGTTAACCAGCTGGTCTGTGTAGTATGACTCGGGAGCACGTGATAGGCACGAGCCCCCCCCCCCTTCAATGTCTGCCTTCGATGCCTCCAAATATTTTGAACGCCCTCCTTTCCCATTTGCTCCAGCCCATATATTATATTTGCTTCGGTCCAATTGTGGACATAAATGCTTGACAAAGGTTTGCTGATATTTAGAGGAAATAGTAAAGGTTCCCTAATTCGAATTTCTTGGCAGAAAATTGTGATGGTCAGCAATCATAGTCTTTGTACATTATGGTGTGTGTGGGTGATTCTAGTAGATTTTCATGGAATGGATGAAAGACTGTGGGCTTGAGAGCCTCCATGTCAAACTAGCCCACGATTGTGGGCTCTGGCTAGACATGCCCATGTTGAGTGTGTGATTAGAAATAAACAAAAATAATTTCTAAGCAAACAATCAATTAACGTCATATATTTTTTAAATGAAGAAAAAAAAACACATTTTGAACTGATTTCTTAGTATAAATAGCTAAGAGAAATTACCTCCTCCGGCGAAAATTAAAAAATATATATAAATAGCTACAATACCTACTATACCAGTGGGCTACTATCCTAGTGATATATGGTAAACTCTTGTACAGAAAAAACAAATCAAAAAAATATTTACCGAAGTCTCAATCAGGGGTAGAGTAATTTAACCCCAAAATTGGCCATTGCCGTTATGTAATTTGCCATAACAAAGTGGATCCCAGGGCGTACTAATTATATATCCACCTTAAAGATCATGTGTCCCACCCGTTACCCGACCATATATATCTATGATCCATACAGCGGGGCCCGTACAAGAAATTCCTTCCAGATTTTCGTTATTACATTGACAACACGAGAGAAACACAAGTCACCCACTTGGACTCGGTGTAACAAGGTTGCAAGACAAAATTAAAGGAAGCATTTGCAAACTCTTAATGTAAGTTTTAAAAATTGTTCAGGTCATGGACCCAATAAGACTCCTATCTTAGCCGTTATTAAAATGTTTGAAAGCAATAACACAAAAAAATGTGTTTAATTTCCAGGCCACAAAGATCCAAAATAGAAAAATTAATTCCATACCATATATGCACATAGCAGAACACGCCAAGGCAAAGAGGACCGTTCTAGAAGGGATGAACTATGAAAAGACTGATTGAAAATATAAATTGCGCATCTTTTTCTAATTTTAGTCTCGAGAATTAATGCAGCTTCTAATTAGTGCTAACCCACCAAAGGCTGTTGTTTCTTCAATGGAAAACGATGCGCATATATAAGCAGACAGGGGAGAGACAAATACTGTTGCTTCCTGCAATTTGGTTGAAGAAAATATGGTTGTGCCTGTAATGCTTTTGATAGCTCATGAGTGCCTTATTACATGGATTCATGTGTGCCTTACAACATTGAAGTGTGCTCTTGTAAGATTCACGCCAGCATTTGCACATTAATGTAAACGCTGTCAAATTCAAGATGTTTATTTATGACAATATATACATAGCAGTAGATATATATGGCTGGATTGTATAGATGATGGAGCATATATAGATTGATTTATTCATGAGGTTTTCGCTTTACACTATAAGTGTATATACATACATTCAAAATTTTTTTAGTACTTACTTCAACCAAATCGTACACTAAGAAAAAAGTAAAGAAAAGAAAGAACTCTCATTTTCTCCGCCATTTTTATAGATTGGAAAAGTCAGGGTCAGAATTGATTGCAAGTTTAATGTCACTGTACCGCATGACCACCTGCAAAAACAAAACATTCTGGGCGTTCATATATATGCAAGAACACAAGAAGGAGCAATACTATACTATTATGACTACCTATTAAATGTTTGTGCAGGGATGGTTTGCACGTACCATGCAGCATCTCAAACATACAACTGCACAAGGGGCCATGCGATTATACCATCTCAAGAATTATTCACCCTAAAGCCTTAATTTATATTTATAGGACTTAATTTATATTTATAGGACCAACAAGTTTTAAGATCACTATTAGTTCCCCCGAGTCCCCGACCCGAGCCCTAGCAAAGATTCCAAACCTGGACTCAGTTCTCAAACTCAAAAGTGTAGATTTTATGGGTAAGGTAAAACAATTTTTTAAAAAGTTTTAAATCGTTATTTTTAGGGTATCTATTCAAGGATGCCACCAGAAATTTTTTTTTGTAAGTTTATCCAATGACATGCAATAACAATTTTCTTGATAAAAATTAGTACTGTAACTTTAAAGAAATAAATATTTCAAGGTAAAACAATATTAAGAATCCTGCTTTTCCTGAAAATATACATATATATATATATATATATTAAGAATCCTGCTCCTTTCTTTTTAATTAAGGAACACCATATCCCATGTTCAAGAAAATGGATAATTGTGCTGGAGACCCACATGGTTGATTGGTTTCCGAACATGAAACAATTCATACAGATATGCATACCGAAATTATGTTATTCATTTTTTACCTGTCTCAATATTATTATAATATATAGGAATAGGAAATGCTCGAAGCTCACTTGGCACAATTTTTTTCAGCGTGCCAAGAGTCATAAAATCTCTGCATTATATTTCTTAAGTAAAGTTCTTTTTCTTATAAGTTTGGAAATCTAAAAGGTGAATAATTCAATCAACAAAATTACTCCCAGTGCAGTATATATAAGTGTTTGTGGTGTGCCAAATTGGCAGATATGCAGGGAGGTTTAGGAACAGCAAGCACATGGCTGTGTAACGATAAAGTCAGGCATGTGACAACAACCAAATTACTACTACCTTTGGGTTTTTGGGTTTTTTTGGGTCCCAATATTTAGTGGTTTGACCAATTTGGTACCCCGATATTTTTTTAGCCGGGCAGGTATCCCGAGATTGCATGGGCAGGCCAAACGTAGACCCCCGGTCAGGCACCTGCTGACTTGGAGGCTGCTCGGGTATTTGCGCGTGCTACTGTAGCAAAACGACGTCGTTTTAAGTGAGAAAATGTCACTGTTTCATGCCACGTCGGACACAGGTGGCTTAGTGGAGCCCACTTCACTTAAAGTCCCAAAATTGTTCCCATACCGAACCGAGCCCGCTCCGAACCACGATCAAATCCGACCCGCCCAGTCTTCTTTAAAGATTTTCTTATATGAATATTTTGCTTTCAAAATATAAAAACAAGAAAAAAATACATTAAAAAATTTAATAATAATAATAATAATAATAATAATAATAATAATAATAATAATAATAATAATAATGATATTTATTGAAACACCCCAACCCGTATTTATCGTACACAGTAAACACGTGTCGGAACTGTGACAACCCAACCCAACAAAGCCCAACAGACAGCGTATAAAACAATAAACTGGCCAACGGCCCATATCTAAAACTGAAAACCGGCCCTTCAGCCCAACATAGAACTCGTCACCCGAACCCCCGGGGACATCAACAACAACCATCCGGCCTAATGGCCCAACTACAACATATATACAGCAGAAAACTCAACAATATGCACAGCGGAAGACTTTTAACTCACACGGCAACATATGTAAAGCCCAATGCAACTAATGGATCCGAGTCCTGTCCGAGGGTACGCTTCAGCTTGCCCGGTACGTTCCTGCACTACAAACAACTCATCCTACGGGATGAAACCCCGCAGGCGAGGGGTGAGTCTGAAGCGCTCACCGACGAAAGATAAACAGTGATATATTCAACCATAATATTTTCGAAATAAACACAACAATCACAACAATAAAAACATACAATCACATCACAAGGATACTGCCATAACAACTAACACATACTTCACGACAGAGGAATCCAACTCAAACAACACATAGAGGAATCCTACTAAATCATATCAAAGCCAAGACCAAATGATTACTTATTAATTTTATTACCAATTTTTATCTTTCGGGCCCCGTCACTGGACAAGCTAGGGTCGTACCAGGTTATCAATTAATTCCGGATGCCAGGTCAAACAACCATACCAAATCTTACCATACCGGAACCACGTCCCAAATTACCAAATCACACCGGGTTCAACAACCCAAATACCATACCGGGATCAACATCCCAAAAACCGGATATTCGGTATATCCGAACCACTAGGTATTCGGTATACCCCAACCACAAGCATCAACATGCCAACCGGATATTCGGTATATCAGAACCACTGGGTATTTGGTATACCCTAACCACAGGTAACTACATGCCAATCAACCAAGTAACCGACCATAGCATCCTAAAATTAATTTTCAAACCATCGGGTCGTACCATTACTTCCCACACATATCATCATCTCATATCAATTCCAACTTCCAATTTCCAATTTCCAATTCTCAATTATCCACAGTCAATAGTTTATTCCAATTATTCAACACAACACTGTCTACTGCCAACAATCACAATATCCATAACAGCCAAACAATTATCTAATTCCTATCAGCTCAAGTTACACAACAGACAAATCCTTCAACAGTTTCATAACATCATTTACTCACAGTCCAACATCAATCACAACACAGTATCCAATAAACCAATAACGGCCATACAGCGGTTCAATCAAGCAACTCAACATCATAGCAACAGCAACAACCGTAACCATAGGAGCCAATAACCAACATAATTTCATATTACCAAACATCCATCAACAATACATATAGCGCCAGTTATTCACAATTAACAGTTTATCACAATATCCACACGACCTAGTAGCACAGTCCAATTCCTTTATTCTTTCATCAATTATCTCTTTTTCATTATTCCAAATTATTTTACAGACTCGTCCAATCTAAAATCTCGTATCACTAATTAAACACAATTGACGGATCAACATTATTCTCAGCACAGATTCCACAAATCAATAACACAACGAACCAAGAACAGCAACAACATTTCCACAACAATCAAGTAACAGTCAACGATCATTTCAGTGGTTCAATCAAGCAACAAGATACACATACAGCATTACGGGCACATATCAAGGGTTATCCATCCTCACCTTAGCCTGTTACTTAACTCTGAAGACATCAACCGGAACCAAAGCCGGTTCCTCGGGGTACTGCCCGATAACAAAACCTATACATCAAACAACAACATGCACGTATAAGATGCACATAATCGGTATGCCATGATGCCATAATATATTATAATATCGTACGTATATCCGTATATTATTTCGGTACAATACTTTTAATAAAACTCTTTCCAAAATATTTTCATAAAATAGTTATAATTTTCCCAAAATATAATCACCATAATTTTTCTGGAAATATATATTTTCCAAAGGTAAAATACTTTTCCAAACAATTATATTATCGGAATAATTATATATTTTCAAAACTATTACTTATGTATACCATATACACATATTTTCCAAAAATAGTCAATTACCATAATTTTCCAGAGAAAATAACATATATATTAAATTTTCAAAAAATATTTTCAAGGTATATATATTTTCCAAATAACATATTAATAGTTTTTTTTCCAAACATAACTTATTTATTTATCAAAGTATATATATTTTTATTTTTCTCAAGATATCAGTATCCATACTTACCATATTTTTCTCAAAGTATATATATATTTTCTTCAGAATTAATTAGCAGTAAAAATAGAAATATATAAATAAACATATTGTTATTATTTTTTTTTTTTTAAGAACCCAGGTCGCGACCCGGACCCAAACGGGTCGGAAAACCCAGCTTACCTCGGGTTCAACGGTAACGGCGGCGATGGCGGCGCGGGAACGCGAGGCAAAGGTTGCAGGAGGACGGCGGCAGCGAGGCGACTCCAAGGGCGGTGGAAGGGCAGCGAGACGCGTCGCGACGGCTGAGCAGGAGGCGGAGGAAGAGGATCCGCAGATTTTTGCCGCGGGTCAACGGCTCTGGGAGGAGCGTCCGGCGGCGACAAAGCTCAGGAAAGACACGGTTGAGCTCGCGATGGGGAGGAGGACATGCTGGAGGCGGCGGTGGCGTGAAAAGCGGCTCGGGACACTACGAGTGCACAGTGACAGGTCGGAGGTGACGATGAACAGTTCACCCGTTTCGTTTTTTATTTTTTTCCTCTTTTTTTCCGAATTTCTCTCTTTTTTTTGAATTCTTTTCTTTTCTTTTTTTTCTGTTTTTTTTTTCTTCACCTCTCCTCCCCTCCACCGGCTGCCCTCCTTATAAACTGAAAAAAAAAAATACTATTTATCATGTGAGCCAAATAATGCAAATCCATCTATATTGCGGGCGAATCCGATCCGGACCAGAAAATAACAGATACCTCCTTAGTTATTTTCCGGTGTGATTTTCCGAGAAATTCCGAAACCCGAAAAATGCCAACTTAGTTCCGAAAAATCCGCGGAAAAATCACGAGCGCGGGAAAACCCTCGGTTTCGAAAAACGACTCCCGATTTACCTTGAATTAATTACCCAAGATTAATTCAGCAGTAAATCACGGCAAAACGACTTCTATAGTCCCGGTAAAAATCAAAAATTTTATCCGGGCTGTTACAGTCTACCCACCTTAAAAAGAATTTCGTCCCCGAAATTCCGTCTTATCCGTGGGTCCTACCACGATAAGCTTCTGGCACACTTTGCCAGGTGTCCAATCTCAACATGAGATACCGCTTATACCCTTAAGCCATCTCATCCGCTTATAAATACCAAACCTTACAGCTGACACATTCACTCTCAGCCATGGACTCTCCACTTCGTTCTCGAACGACTTCAGACTCTGAGAACAACAGCTACATCGGCGGCACAGCTTTCCCAACAAGCTCCGATGAAGAGCCTCCGAAGAAGCGGTTCAAGACCAACATCATCGGTCTGGAGGAGCACATGGTGGTCTCCCCAAAGCGACGGAGGAAGCGTGCCGGCAAGAAAGCTGAGGACAAGAAAGGCAAAGCGATAGCTGAAAGCAGCACACCGCAGCAGAAGTTGACGCAACTGAACGTCTCATTGAGGAAGATCAGCTCGACGGTGGCACAAATTGAACTGGCTTGCGCGGAGCTGTTTCCACACCTGAGGAACCTCCAAAACCTTGTAAAAGATCTTGAGAAGCAAGTAGCTCCGTAGAGCACTTCTTCTCCTGTTGTAAAACTATATTATGAATAAATAAAATGAGTTTCCTTTTAAATCAAAAATTCTTATATTATGAATCCTCTTGTTAAGATAGGAAAAATCATATTTAACTGAAAAACAAAATATTTAAAACATAACAAAACCGTCATGAATGAAAATAAGATCGAACACAATGATGTTAAAAACAGGACCGATAAAACGAATTATAACCAACATAAAGAAATTAAAAAAAACAAAACATGACTCGTTTAACAAAATCAAAACAAAAAGAAATTAAAACAAGATATGTTTTCATGTTCGGCGCTCTAGTTCGATCGTATCCATTCTCAATCCTGAGAAACGTGGAACGTACAGTTAACGGTGACATCGGTTAACCTTGTCAAGAAGACATCTGTTAACTGGCAAGGCGATGTTCACGGGAACGTCCTGCCACCTCGGCCATACCCTTGATAACGTGGCTGCCATTCTTCCTCTTCCCATTCTTCATTCTCAAACTCGCCTTCCAGAAGCCTTCGAGGTTCAGCTTGTGCCCGGGGTTCAGGTATCTCACCCCCTTGCTGCAGTCCCTCTACTCTTGGCGGGTTTTGCTGCTGCCGCTGCTGCTGCTGCTGCTGCTGCTGCCTCTCGACGGACAGTCCTGCAAGCATGCGCCTTATCTTGGCCATGTCATTGGCATGTTGGCGCCTAAACTCGGCATTCTCTGCATCAGAATCTTTCACCTTGTTGTCGAGACGGAACAACGAATCCCGCAAGGCTCTCCATTGTAAGGAATCTCCTTGTCCGTCTTGCTTGCCACCCTCCGAGTTCTGGCTGTTTGGTGACTGCGACATGTCCCTGAAATTAACCTCACTTTCTCTCGTGTTTCACTCCCTCACTTGTCTCTTGC
>JAKUCV010005401.1:26495-79955 GCA_028386065.3 Turnera subulata
GGATAGGCTTCAAGAGTTCAACCTGGAGTCCACTTGCCAAACTGTGGAGCAAGGCGCTTACTACCAGCTCTCAATGACAGCCCAGAGCATACCCAGAATGACTCGGCTACCTCCAACCTGGCCAAAGGTACGGCTACTGGTGTGGAACTGCAGAGGAGTGGCAAGACGTGCACAAGAGTTCTCACGCACCCTGAGGGACTTGAAGAACCAGTATAAACCAAACATGGTTCTTCTGACGGAGACCCAGTGGCAACCACGGGACGATCACGGTCTCATCCCACTCCGGTTCCCTCAAGCTAACCGGTTCGAGATTCCAGGCCAGAGAGACAGAGGCGGCATGTGGTTCTCTTGGAGCGACAGAGTCACGGTCAACGTCAACAGTGACACAAACAGTTTCCGTGTCAACGTCGTCCCGAATCGTTAAATGTATTTCTATTTTTATAATTTATCAAAAATCAATGTATTATTTCCTTTTTTATAAAATATCATGTAATATTTTCCTTTGTAATGAAATTAGTATTATCAATAATATGTGTATTTCCGCTTATTATGGCATCATTTACCTCTTATGTGTATGTTCCGCGACAGCTGGCGTCCCTCGACTGGATCCATAATGCACTAACTGAATGATGTAAAATATTAACAAGTGGAGCGAACTATGCAAACAAGACAACAACACAAATAGACTGCCCGACAAGACCTAACGCCCGCTCCGCTACCAAAATGAAACGCCCCGACCCGTATTTACCGTACACAGTAAACACGTGTCGGAACTGTGACAACCCAACCCAACAAAGCCCAACAGACAGCGTATAAAACAATAAACTGGCCAACGGCCCATATCTAAAACTGAAAACCGGCCCTTCGGCCCAACATAGAACTCGTCACCCGAACCCCCGGGGACATCAACAATAACCATCCGGCCCAATGGCCCAACTACAACATATATACAGCAGAAAACTCAACAATATGCACAGCGGAAGACTTTTAACTCACACGGCAACATATGTAAAGCCCAATGCAACTAATGGATCCGAGTCCTGTCCGAGGGTACGCTTCAGCTTGCCCGGTACGTTCCTGTACTACAAACAACTCATCCTACGGGATGAAACCCCGCAGGCGAGGGGTGAGTTCGAAGCGCTCACCGACGAAAGATAAACAGTGATATATTCAACCATAATACTTTCGAAATAAACACAACAATCACAACAACAAAAACATACAATCACATCACAAGGATACTGCCATAACAACTAACACATACTTCACGACAGAGGAATCCAACTCAAACAACACATAGAGGAATCCTACTAAATCATATCAAAGCCAAGACCAAATGATTACTTATTAATTTTATTACCAATTTTTATCTTTCGGGCCCCGTCACTGGACAAGCTAGGGTCGTACCAGGTTATCAATTAATTCCAGATGCCAGGTCAAACAACCATACCAAATCTTACCATACCGGAACCACGTCCCAAATTACCAAATCACACCGGGTTCAACAACCCAAATACCATACCGGGATCAATATCCCAAAAACCGGATATTCGGTATATCCAAACCACTAGGTATTCGGTATACCCCAACCACAAGCATCAACATGCCAACCGGATATTCGGTATATCCGAACCACTGGGTATTTGGTATACCCTAACCACAGGCAACAAGCCAAACGGATATTCGGTATATCCGAACCACTGGGTATTTGGTATACCCTAACCACAGGTAACTACATGCCAATCAACCAAGTAACCGACCATAGCATCCTAAAATTAATTTTCAAACCATCGGGTCGTACCACTACTTCCCACACATATCATCATCTCATATCAATTCCAACTTCCAATTTCCAATTTCCAATTCTCAATTATCCACAGTCAATAGTTTATTCCAATTATTCAACACAACACTGTCTACTGCCAACAATCACAATATCCATAACAGCCAAACAATTATCTAATTCCTATCAACTCAAGCTACACAACAGACAAATCATTCAATAGTTTCATAACATCATTTACTCACAGTCCAACATCAATCACAACACAGTATCCAATAAACCAATAACGGCCATACAGCGGTTCAATCAAGCAACTCAACATCATAGCAACAGCAACAACCGTAACCATAGGAGCCAATAACCAACATAATTTCATATTACCAAACATCCATCAACAATACATATAGCGCCAGTTATTCACAATTAACAGTTTATCACAATATCCACACGACCTAGTAGCACAGTCCAATTCCTTTATTCTTTCATCAATTATCTCTTTTTCATTATTCCAAATTATTTTACAGACTCGTCCAATCTAAAATCTCGTATCACTAACTAAACACAATTGACGGATCAACATTATTCTCAGCACAGATTCCACAAATCAATAACACAACGAACCAAGAACAGCAACAACATTTCCACAACAATCAAGTAACAGTCAACGATCATTTCAGTGGTTCAATCAAGCAACAAGATACACATACAGCATTACGGACACATATCAAGGGTTATCCATCCTCACCTTAGCCTGTTACTTAACTCTGAAGACATCAACCGGAACCAAAGCCGGTTCCTCGGGGTACTGCCCGATAACAAAACCTATACATCAAACAACAACATGCACGTATAAGATGCACATAATCGGTATGCCATGATGCCATAATATATTATAATATCGTACGTATATCCGTATATTATTTCGGTACAAAACTTTTAATAAAACTTTTTCCAAAATATTTTCATAAAATAGTTATAATTTTCCCAAAATATAATCACCATAATTTTTCTGAAAATATATATTTTCCAAAGGTAAAATACTTTTCCAAACAATTATATTATCAGAATAATTATATATTTTCAAAACTATTACTTATGTATACCATATACACATATTTTCCAAAAATAGTCAATTACCATAATTTTCCAGAGAAAATAACATATATATTAAATTTTCAGAAAATATTTTCAAGGTATATATATTTTCCAAATAACATAATAATAGTTTTTTTTCCAAACATAACTTATTTATTTATCAAAGTATATATATGTTTATTTTTCTCAAGATATCAGTATCCATACTTACCATATTTTTCTCAAAGTATATATATATTTTCTTCAGAATTAATTAGCAGTAAAAATAGAAATATATAAATAAACATATTGTTATTATTATTATTTTTTTTTTAAGAACCCAGGAGGCAACCCAGGTTGCGACCCGGACCCAAACAGGTCGGAAAACCCAGCTCACCTCGGGTTCAACGGCAACGGCGGCGATGGCGGCGCGGGAACGCGAGGGAAAGGTTGCAGGAGGACGGCGGCAGCGAGGCGACTCCAAGGGCGGTGGAAGGGCAGCGAGACGCGTCGCGACGGCTGAGCAGGAGGCGGAGGAAGAGGAACCGCAGATTTTGCCGCGGGTCAACGGCTCTGGGAGGAGCGTCCGGCGGCGACAAAGCTCGGGAAAGACACGGTTGAGCTCGCGATGGGGAGGAGGACATGCTGGAGGCGGCGGTGGCGTGAAAAGCGGCTCGGGACACTACGAGTGCACAGTGACAGGTCGGAGGTGACGATGAACAGTTCACCCGTTTCGTTTTTTATTTTTTTCCTCTTTTTTTCCGAATTTCTCTCTTTTTTTTGAATTCTTTTCTTTTCTTTTTTTTCTGTTTTTTTTTTCTTCACCTCTCCTCCCCTCCACCGGCTGCCCTCCTTATAAACTGAAAAAAAATACTATTTATCATGTGAGCCAAATATTGCAAATCCGTCTGTATTACGGGCGAATCCGATCCAAACCAGAAAATAACAGATACCTCCTTAGTTATTTTCCGGTGTGATTTTTCGAGAAATTCCGAAACCCGAAAAATGCCAACTTAGTTCCGAAAAATCCGCGGAAGAATCACGAGCGCGGGAAAACCCTCGGTTTCGAAAAACGACTCCCGATTTACCTTGAATTAATTACCCAAGATTAATTCAGTAGTAAATCACGGCAAAACGACTTCTACAGTCCCGGTAAAAATCAAAAATTTTACCCGGGCTATTACATTTATAATAATAATAATAACATAAGGATAATAATAATATTAATCTTAATAATAATCTTAATAATTAAGATAAAAAATAAATTAAATTCTTATGTGTATTTTCCTTTAAAACTATAAAAAACAAGAAAAGAAAATACATTAACAACCCCACCCCCAAAGTCATCAACCACAACCACCACCACCAGCACCAACCACCACCGCCGCCACCACCACCACCATTACCAGCAGCAGCAGCACCAAACACCCACCACCTACCAAAAATCCCCACCACCAAACACCCCCAAAACCCATATCTAGAAGGAGGAAGTAGTGGCGACGTGGAAGGGGAGCATACCGCCGCCAACAGTGGGTAAGAACGCCGTGGCCGGAAGGGTGCAGAGGCGATGGACACCACCGGAGCAGTCGTGCATGCCGCCGGACACGCGAACGAATCGCGCTCAGCAGCCCGCGCCACTCTCTCTTGCTAGGGACGATGACCGGCGAGGACGCAGCAGCAAGGAGCGGCTCATGGACGACGAACGCCGCCTTTGCCTTCTCTGGCCGCGCTCCTGGAAGCAATCATCAACCGCCACCCAGTAGCCACGCTCGACGACTCACTCGTCGATTCACTACCGCCGCCGCAAGCCACCTTTTCGGGCATAAGGAATCGAGTCGGTGTCGTGCAGCCACCGTGTGTGGCGCTGCGGTGCGAGTCCCCTCCTAGTTCGGTCGTTGCCGTGTGCAGCGAGTCTCTGCCTTGCCGCCGTCTGCAGCAACCCATGCCCTGCTCGCCACTGTGTGCAGCGGCCATGGATGGGTTTCGGGTTTTGGGCTTGCACTGTTCTCCACCAAGAACACAGATCCAGATTTTTTTTCATTATTATCATGATATTACCAATAAAATATACAATCAACTACATGGAAATGTTTAGAAATTAGTGTATGAAAAAAATAAAATTTTAAAAATAATAAAAACCAAGTAAAATTTTTGGAAATTAAGTTTTACTCATTTTTAATATTGTTAAAAATAAAATATGATTAAAAGAAAGAAAAATGATTAAATAAATAATCAAAATCGGGTCAGTTTTCATTTCGGTATCCAACAAATTTCGGGTCGGTTGGGTGAAAAACCCAGGGTTGGTAGCATGCGAAGCCCACAAAGACACATGGATCCTACATGTCCAACCAATCCTCTGAAACGACGTCGTTTTTCTACAGTAACACGCGCAAATACCCCGGGCAGCCTCCACGTCAGCAAGTGCCTGACCAGGGGTCTATGTTTGGCCTGCCCATGCAATCTCGGGGTACCTGCCCGGCCCAAAAAAATATCGGGATACCAAATTGGCCAAACCACTAAACATTGGGACCAAAAAACCCAATAAACCCAAAAACCCTACTACCTTTCTTCGAGGGGAAAAAATGTTCATCTCTTTAATCTTCTTCTTGCCATTCTTTAACGAAAAATAATTTTCTTGTCAAACCCAGCATACGTAAGTACGATGTCAGAATGTGTTAGAAAAAAGTAAGGTCAAAGCATTTGTCTTTCATGAATTTGACTGATAAAACAATTATTAATTAATTACTGCGTCAAAATGGGAAGATCTATGAACTTTAAGAATAGTGGGTGTTACTGTTAGTGACTCCCTCCAATCCAATTACTCAACTCCTCCAATTTGCAAGATCCCCGGTTGGGTTAAGTTAAACTCTGATGGATCAGTGAGTGGACTCTCCAAGTTAGCTTCGGCTGGAGGTCTTTCTAATTAAAGGACCATAGAGGCAAGTGGATATATCTAGTTTTTACTACAATATTAATTCTTGTTCACATTTAAATGCTGACCTATGGGGGTCAACCTAGTGGGGTGTACAGCATCCCTGTATATATGGCTCAAGACCTTCCCCTTCCTTTCCGATGTGGGATTCCGTCACATTCTCCCCCACCAAATCCGACGACGCCCTCGTCGTCGACCGGGCACCCTGCCTACTCCATCCCCACGGAGCGCTTGGCGTGACATCGGAGTTGGGTCGGGTCAGCTCTGATACCAGTTGTCACGAGGTCATTACCCTTTCCCAAAAATGTGGGGTGTGCAGCACCCCTGTATATATGGCCCAAGACCTTCCCCTTACTTTCGATGTGGAATTCCATCACATATCTATCGAGAGGTTAATCATTGTGCTGACTTGTTTATTTCTTATGCTTCTTCCACTTTGTCGTTAAGTGCTTGTTAACTTGTCAACCACCTGACAGTAAAAATGATGTAGCTGGGATTTCTATCCAAAGACTTATCACTCCTTGAAATATTATGCTATGGTATCATTCAGATAAAAAAATAAAAGAAAAAAAGACTAGAGAAGCCATTCTAAAAGCTCAAGGTCAATGCATAGAAAAAGGAAATGAATTTTCGACAAAAAAAAAAAAAAGGAAATGAATTCATAGCAGCATAAACTAGGGGTATAACATGATAGACTACGGATCTGAGTGCAACACTTTTTTTTTCAAGAGAATGAATCCGAAAAAAGTTTGTAATTTGATGTAGTAGTAACAAATTACCTAAGTTTTACCGATGTTATATGAAGCAAGAGCAGAGAGGAATTTATTTTTTAAAGTTACCCTCCGGATATTCAAAATTAATTTAAGGGACACAGAGTTTCTTACCACTCAAACTGGCAAGAGCAACTATTAGTCGGGCAAGAAAGGATTTATTATGAAATCGGCATCGAGTTTTGTTGGTACATAGCGTTATCCATTTCGTTTTCTATATACCGATCAGTTGTGTCCGCTGTCCACCGATCGCTGTTAGTATTTGTTAGGATGTCCTATTCACCGATTGCCAATATTATAGTGTCAATTTGCTTTCACATCGCATCTGTTTGTGACAGACAAACAATGTTTTTAGTACGTAAAATTTTAGTGGTTGAGATTGCGGTGTCCACCTAAATCTATGAGTTGTGTCCAGTGGGTTAGGTGCCCCTACCAAATTACAGGGAAACAACTCCATGAGGTGAATATTTGATCTCTGAGTCTGGAAGTAATGCTGCCTGGTTTGAATAGCAGCACCATTTTTTCCCCCTCCATCCTTCTCAGCTTTCACCACCCACAACATTATTTCCTTTCTTCGTTGTCTAGATGTATGCCTATATATCTTTGTACATATGTAATATGTTCCATGTGCTAGCGTGTATGTGTATATATATCATGAGTACAGTTAAAACTTTGAACCAGTTACAAATCTAATTCTTACAGTTAAAAACTTAAAACTTTGAACCAGTTTCAAATCTAATTCTGTTCGACTTTTATAATTGATAATGAGTAACTAGGTGGAATAAATTTCATGGTGATAGATCGAAGTCCCACTCCTAAATTGTTTCTTGAAGCCAAATCACCGGAATTTGAGCAATTACTTGAGTTTGACCGATTCCAGATTAATGGAAGAGTCCCTTTCCACAGGAACTTCTTCAATCGATTAATCTATATGTGCTACTTGACATATGTTTGGTACATCTTTTTTAACAGGAACAGTTTATAGCAGTTGGATTCAAATAATTTTGTTCCCTATCCGAATAAGTGACATAAGTAAATAAAATATGGACATATATATGGTTTAAAAAACAAAGCAATGAAACATTGTGTTAGTAAAACAATTTCGCGCATGCATCTAATTAACTAGCTTGTTTTTAGCCAAAAACAAACTATCAGCCAAAACTTGTCTGCATAAGATCCATTTCGTAAAGGATTCATTCAATTCCTCCTTGACATGCATAATTGTGATGCACAGCTAAAGCAAAAAATAATAACAAACACCCCATGCATCCCATTTTTAATTATGTGAAAAGATGCCATCCCATTAGGCATGATCTACAATATATAATTTTTGCATATGCCAATCGCATAGTGATGGCTATGAGGCCCCCTATGTTTCGGTAGAGTCATGACTATGATCCCCACTATACTTCAGGGCATGAAATCAAAGTGGATGGCTTAATTATTTTATAAGGGTTACTCAGATTCATATGCGGTATTGGATGGTTTCCCTGGTAGGCCTGGTTAAAAGATATGCTGGAGCATTTTTCAGCGCCAATAATATAATGATAACATGTTTGCACTGCACTGCAAACAAAATAACACAAAGAGATCGATGAGCCAAAAAAGAAAAGGGTAGCGAAATGCCAAATCAGAAGTCAAAAAATGTAAGGACAAAGTCTTTTACAGGAAAAGGTTTTGCAGGGCAACAGCCAAAAGCCTATCACATAAGAAAAGAAAAACCCTCCTCATTCTTATCAGTCTGGCGAAGTAGCTAGCCTGATTGATCTCTTTTACATTGCTTTTTTTCTTTTTTGTCGAAAATCTCTTTTACATGCTAAGGAGTAGTAACATTTTCCCAATCATGAGTAGCTAGTATATGATACAGGGAGATAGACAAAACGACATGGATCATCCTGTGCTGGATCATTTCCCTTTCACACGTACTTGATTAGTTGAAGTATTTGATTTATACTATAGTCCAGTATTTTGTCGCGGACTGACGTGCTTCAAACTTTCAAGTGAGTTAGTCCATTTGGGTAGGCTTAGGGTTCTTTTTCTTTTTCGGGCCCAGGCCCCCACCAAACCAAAAAGAGATTCTAAAGAAGAAATTAAAAGGAAAGCAAAAGCGGCAGCCAAGAAGCCCCAAATTTTACCTTTATCCGTTTGCTTATCTGAACCCATCATATGACCAATTTTTCTATATAGTATTAAAAACAATAGAAACTCTAAAAGCCCCCCGCAGAAGTGACTTTTCATTTCACTAAGGATACATATTTGTGTTTCTAATTAATTTCTTGCTGTTTGGTGGGCTTAATGACTTTGATTGTTCATCATCATTTCACAGCTTATATATGTGCACATATATATAGTCATCTCTAGTGGTATTAATTAATGCAAAACAAATTATACATGGCATTTAGCTGCATCGTCCCGTCATGCTGATGCATCAAATATATGGGGAAGGAAGAATATGGAATTTCCTGAGAAGTGGCAAGGTTTTACCTTTCATTTGTGGCGGGGCATTCACATGAAATGCTAGCTGTATTGAGAATTTGGTAGTAGGGACCCAAATTGATGGACGGACAAATACTTGTACTAGAAAGTGGCATTGGAATATAAAGTTTTCCTGATCAAAATTAAAGAAAATGAAAAAAGCTAAGAAAGTTTCTGACGTATGAACTACTGTGGTTTTTTTTGCAAGTCTTATCAATGTGACATGATATAAATTGATTTTACTGTAGTAAGATATTTTTGGAGATTTCATTACCTTGTCCATTAAATATCCTGACCAAGATTACTTGCACTTAAAGACTCTTAAACGGTGTCATTGATTTTAGGAAAACGGTGAGAGATGAGTTGAGGAAAAAGTGGTGAATAAATGAGGTGGTTAGTTTTTTAATGTAAGATTCTCTTGGGGAAGTGTAGCAAAATCCACATGGGATATAGGAGAGAATCAGACTGAGTTGGGTACTTGACCAAAGTTAGTCGTACTACAAAACACACCAAATACTGCAAATCGAGATATAGAGGGAATGCTTTTACATGTAAAATTAGCATTGCTGGATTCAATAAAGAAAGAACGTAACTGAACCTTCCATTGCATTGGAGGATGTTAAACTCTGGCCCTAAAATTGTGAGAACGGTGACAGCCTGATATTTTTTGAGAACATGACCTTAGATTTAGCATTTGAGTTTGGATGCTTTTCTGCTATTTCTCATGTCTCGAGGTTGATATCCAAATTTCACTTGTTTCACCGACAATAAGTGATTTTTCTTCTTTAAAAACAAAAAAAGAGAAAATTACTCGGTCGGCATGTTTATCCAACCAAATAGGCCGGATAAACCATAGAGATTACTCTTTGTTTTGTTTTGTTTCAAAATATAAAACGTGTTGAGAATTTCTATAAACATTCAATTGACTTATCCCACATATATTCAATCCTCCTTTTTTATATGCTAATCAAGAATTCTTTAAAAGGAGTACAAGATGAAGTAAACTACAATAGTAGGAAGGTCATTGAGACAGTGACGACCCTGACTATGCCACATTAGCAGCAAGCAACAGAGTGAAGCACTAACAATTGCCCAGTAAATCCTTAAAGGACTTATTGAGGACGAAAATAAAGGAGTAATATCCAACAAGATGGTCCAAATCTCTGTCTAGATCGTAATAAAAATTTAAATTCTGGTTTGGAGAAGACAGTCCAAAATTTTTATATATTTTAGGTGTTTCAAAATTATCATGGCAAAAGGAACAAAAATAATTGAGGTAGTTCCTTCATTTTGAGTATTGGAGAATTTCAAACAAATTTGGTGAAGTATTGAATAGCTTTATTAATTCTTCTAGCACAGACGAAAAATAAATGATTGATGACTACCTTAGCCCAACGAAATTAAAGTTTATTAGCTGTACTGTACGTGAGCCTATAAAATGGAATTCTATATGTAAAAAATGCCTGAGGAACATTGTTTTTTTTTTTATTTTCTTAAGCAAAGCTCAGAGTAGCTATTACATTAATTTATGGGAAAAGAAAAGCAAACTTTCATATGCATTAACGAGCGGAAGACTAATCAAGCTCCCACTATCTTTCCATCTGCTTTAGGCTCATGCGGATTTTCTAAAACCAGAATAAAGCACAAGGCTATGAGATTAATCAATACATGATTTGCTAGAAGTATAATTTCTACATCTAGATGATAATAAAAGGTACCTGTTTCGCTAGCTGTGGGGTGTGGCACATGAAAGTGTGGTCGTGCATCAAGAGGAGGTCGTTATTCCTTTGACATTTAAACACCTGAAAGTTGAAAGTAGCTAGTCATGTGATCAGGTCATAACCAAGGACGACAAAACACTTATGATTGAGGAGGACGTACACAAAAACTTGAAGATATGGCTGTTTGCCCAAAATTAGGTCGCAGAAAGAAGTTAATTGATTAGATTCTTTCTTTGATCACAAAGAAAATGAGTCACGGTCACATGCATTCTCTGTTAATCATTTCACATGTTAATAGCTGTAGAAATTAATTAAGACACCCATTAGTCCATAAACCAAAGGATTGGAAGCGAATCAATAAACAAAATATTAGGCAATAACTAATCGGCTTGAACCAGAAAAATAATACGAATTAACATAAAACAAAAAAGAAAAATAATACGAAGAAGAGCACTGTCTACCGACTGTACGGTTAACTAAAGAGGCATTAATAATAGTATATGTCTGCATATATATAATAGCTTCCACAAGAACTGGAGGAAAAGATTGAGAATTTTTTTTTTTCGGGAGTGGACAAGACAACCTACACCAACTATGAAAAAGAATAGCTACTGGTATAGGTTAGGCAACACTAACAACCTACTGCAGTGGAGGCTGCCTCAAAGGACATCACCAGTCTCTTAGTCAAAGGTTACTGGTTGATCTCTCAATAATTCAATACTATTATACGTTATGTATATTCTTGTTGCTTCTTAAGACTCCATTTCTGAAAACTATTGAGGGACAAATTCTGTCCAATCCAAAAGGTCAAATTACATTCATCAGCTACACATGAATTCACGAAAACCAGTCAAAAACTTTTCAAGATATTGTTCCAAAGTCTCTAGCTAGCTAATCAATCATCAATTATCAATTCTGTAGGCAGAGGTGCACATGGCTTGAAGCCGAGATTTAGCCCAATTTCATGAACCCAGATGCTATAAAGTCTAACCTGAAAGCAATCTCATATTGAAGCAAACAACCATTATTCTCAACAAAACGAAAGGTCGAGCTTTCTCTGAAATTTAGTGCAGGTATCTTGGTAAGTAGCCATTTAAGGCATTGAAGTTATGACTCTCCCTTTTGGGGACCAAGACTTGACAGTTTGGTACAAATAATATATGCGGGCCTCGTGAGATATCAATTTTTTTATTGCGAGAAAGGGGGTCCATACTCCATACAGGCACTGGTTCGACTCTTATCCGAATTCACTTTATACGACTGGTCATTTGTCGACAATTATTAAAGCCTACAATAATATTCTTCCGGAAGAACAAAGTATGCTCGAGATCACTAATGATACCCACACTTCTCATAAACGTAAACCTCATATCCATGCAGGACATAACTAAGTTCTTGCCTTGCCTAATCAACTCATAAGCAATTTTGATACTATGATAGGTCCCTATACGAATTATATAAACAAGCTACCTACAAAGGACGTAGCTTGTCTGCATAGTTCTGCTGGAAAATCTGTAAGAAAGATTTGGATGAAAACAACAAGCGTCGACTTCAAATGTAAAATTATTAGTTTGTCCTTTTGATGCAAATGGCATTTAAAGTTAATTCTCATGTTTCTTGGTATTAGTGTATATCCTATCATGCTGATCATGTTTTTTATTCTTATCACACAGCTCATGAAGTTATCTAATAAGGTTAGCACTAGGTCAAACTGTAAAGGAATTCTACTCATTGTATATTTTCAAACCATGTACGTTATCTCATGTAGACACAATTATATAATACATGCCACGGCCATGTGCTCGATGGCTAAGAGTTATTCACTTCAGAAACCCCTAAGTCTTAAAGTTCGTTATGGTAGCGGAGCATCTTGCTTAACCGCACAACCCTAGTGTTCCTGTCTCTAGTCTTCTTCTTTCTCTTGTCGTCATGGGTACTGAGTCTTCCAAAAAGTCTACTTCTGGTTCTGGGTCCAACTCTGATGAAATTGTCCGACCCAAATCATCTGTTTCTATTGATGATCTCGCTCATATTCCTGCTAATGATGCAGTCCAGCCCTTGAGTAACTCTCATAATTCTATTTCAGTCAAGTTAATGCATACTAATTATGTGTTTTGGCGTGCACAAATTAAGCCATATTTGGCCGGACATGGTGTTTTAGGTTATGTGACAGGTACCTTTCCATGTCCTGCTCTTATTATCATCAATGCTGCTGGCGAAGCTCAGGTGAATCCGACCTATGGTCGTTGGCTCCAACAAGATCAGGCCATTTTGAGCAGTATCACTTCCTCGATTGCCTTAGAGATTTTTCCAACGGTGGTTGGGAAAAGGACATCCAAAGAAGCCTGGGATGCCCTCGAAACCACCTTTGCTTCATCCAATCAAGCTCGCCGAATGGCGATTCATTTTGCTCTCCAGCAGATCTCTCAACTTCCGGATGAACCAGTGATGCATTTTTTGAATCGTGCCAAGAGACTGTCAGATGAACTTGCAGCCAGTGGACAAGCTATGGCACCCTCTGATTTTCAGATAAGTATAATACGTGGTTTACAACCAGATATTAAACAATTTGCCACTACTGTTTCTGCACGCCCCGAACCCTTGTCTTTTGCAGAGCTCCAAGGGGCACTCATGAGTTATGAGTTTTTGAATGCTGATCCACTCAAATCCTTGGCACTTGAGTCTTCTGCCACTACTGAGTCACCGAAGGATGTTGTCCCTGTCCCTGTTCCTCCCTCTGTCCATGTCACTCAACGGCAGTCCCAGCAGTCGTAGCAGTTTTCTCCTAAAAACCGTAATGGCAGAGGAAGGCGTGGCCGAGGATGTCACAATAATTATTATCCTTCGCCTTCTTCAGATGGACAACCCTTTAAGCAGCAAAATCAGAACCGGCCGCGTTGTCAGATATGCAACAAATGGGGGCATACGGCACAAAACTGTTATCAACGTCACTCTTCTTCATCACCTTCGGTGCATATGGTTTCTCATCCTCCGTCTACTCCTTATTCCACCAATTGGTGGTTTCTTGATACAGGAGCTAGTCATCATGTGACTCCGGACCCGCATTATCTTCATCACTACACTGAGTATCCCGGACCTGACTCTGTTCAGGTTGGAAATGGCAATGAACTGCCTATTGCTGGTATGGGCACTACATCTCTTCCTACACCCTCACGACCTTTTCACATTAACAATATTCTACATGTCCCCGATATTACAAAATCATTACTGTCGGTCCAACAGTTTGCACTGGATAATGATGTATATTTTGAATTTCACCCTCACTTGTTTTTTGTTAAGGATCGTACCCACAAGACGATTCTTCTTTCCGGCCGGAGCAGTAATGGACTCTATACCTTTGATTCCTTCCTGACCCGTAGAGCTCAAGCTTTATCTGTTACTCGGGTTAGAGAGGAGACATGGCACCAACGGTTTGGCCACCCACATCTTCAAGTTCAAAGGCATTTACTTTCTAGGTTTAATCTTCCTGTTTTCTCTAGTCCGCGTTTTTCATCATGTGTTTCTTGTCCTATGGGCAAATCCTCACGACTGCATTTATCTTCTAGTTCTACAATCGCAAATAAACCTTTGGACCTTATCTACATTGATGTTTGGGGGCCTTCCCCACATTTGAGTATTGATGGAAGTCGTTATTACATTATATTTGTTGACGCTTATAGTAAATACATATGGTTTTATTGTCTCAAGAAAAAGTCGGATGTTTATCATATTTTCCAACAATTTCAAGCGCAAGTCGAGTGCCTTTTTAATGCTAAAATCAAGTCTGTTCAAAGTGATTGGGGGGGAGAGTTTCGGTCCCTCCATACCTGGTTTCAAAAGTGTGGCATCACTCATCGTGTCCAGTGCCCTCACACGCATGAGCAACAAGGCTCTATCGAGAGACGGCACAGGCACATTGTTGACACTGGGTTAACTTTGATGGTAACCGCCAACATACCTTTTTAATATTGGCATTTTGCCTTGGAGACTGCGGTGTTTCTAATAAATCGTTTACCAACCCGTATTCTTTCAAACGAATCTCCTTACGAACTCCTTTTTCCCACAGTTCCTGATTATGGTTTTCTAAGGGTTTTTGGTTGTCTATGTTTTCCATATCTTCGTCCTTACAGTGCTCACAAGTTTTCCTATCGATCTTCTCCGTGTGTTTTTACGGGGTATAGTCCCCAACATAAGGGTTATCGGTGTCTCAATTTCAAAACAAAACGTTTATATGTCGCAAGGCATGTCCAATTTTTTGAACAACTTTTTCCATTTGTTGCTGCCTCTCCCACTCCAAAACCAGATGTGTGTAACGAAACTTGGGTGTCCGTGCCACTCTAAGTCTTTTTCCCCGAAACAGGTACCAACTTGAGTTCAACCATGACACAATCAGCCTCGGCCAAATCTTTTTCACCTCCTAACTCCTTATCTACATCTGATACAACCTCAAGCTCATCCTTAGCAAAGACACCCTTAGCCACTTCACACATGAACACCCCCAACTCATACATCCTCGGTTCCAACCCGGAGGCAATTAACCTTTTCCAGTCCAAGTCCAACTCCGGCATCACTATAATCCACTACACCAACACAGACAAACACCCAACCCTCACCTACTCCTGCACCCCAAGACCAACCACGATGCATGACCTTGCGAACTAACCCAAAACCTATTAATCGGTTCTCTCCATCCAATTATACCGCACTAAAACTTCACGCACCTATCACCGAACCAACTTCCTATACTGAAGCAAATAAATACTCAGTGTGGAAAACTGCCATGCAAGAGGAGATAAATGCTCTCATCTGGAATAACACATGGGAATTAGTTCCTTATCAGTGAACCATGAACTTGGTTGGCAACAAGTGGGTTTATAGAATCAAAAGAAAGGCGAATGGACAAGTAGAACGGTATAAGGCACGACTGGTTGCCAAAGGATTCCACCAGCGTGAGGGTATTGATTATCAGGGGATCTTCAGCCCTGTTGTCAAGCCGACAACAATGCGGATTGTTCTTAGTTATGTCGTGGCTTGTAATTGGCAAATTCAGCAGCTAGATGTCCGGAATGCCTTCCTTCACAGTGTGCTTGAGGAAGAGGTGTACATGACTCAACCACAAGGGTTTCTTGCCCCTGATAAGCCCCATCATGTGTGCCATTTGAAGAAATCAGTCTATGGGCTAAAGCAAGTGCCACGCGCTTGGTATAGGAGACTTAGTCATTATCTAAGCTCTCTTGGCTTTCTGATTTCAAAATCGGATTCTTCCTTGATGACATACCATTGTGATGATATTATTGCTTATGTTTTGATATATGTTGATGACATATTAATCACAAGGAATAATCAGATGTTCATTCAGGGCTTAATTCAGCAGCTAGCTGTGGAGATTTGATTCGGAATCTTGGACGGGCAAATTATTTCCTTGGTGTTGAGCTCACGCACAATACTGATGGTATTCTCCTAACTCAAAGGAAATACATCAAGGAGTTGTTGCAAAAAGCAGGGATGGCTGATTGTAAAGTGTTGCACACGCCGGCCTCAACTTTGAAGAAACTCACAAAAACAGGTGGCAAAGAATTCCATGATCCAACACTATACCGGCAGCTTGTTGGATCTTTACAATACCTCGGTATTACACGTCCTGACATCATTTATGCTGTTGGCAAAGTGAGCCAATACATGCAGTCTCCCACCGAAGAGCATTTCCAGGCAGTCAAAAGAATTCTGCGATATCTCAAACATACACTTGACTTTGGCTTACAACTTCATCGCAATTCTTCGACATCAATACAGATGTATACTGATGCCGATTGAGGTGGCAGTTTGGATGATGGGAAGTCTACAGCAGGATACTTGGTTTATCTTGGACAAAATTTGGTATCTTGGGCATCACAAAAACAGCGCACGGTTGCACGCTCCTCCACTGAAGCAGAATACAAGGCAGTAGCTGATGGATCGTCGGAGCTCCTTTGGATCTGCTCGCTACTGCGTGAACTCCGCATTGATTACCCCACACCACGGCTATGGTGTGACAATATTGGAGCAACATACCTTTGTCACAACCCAGTGCAACATACCCGTACTAAACATGTAGCTCTGGATTATCACTTCGTTCGGGAACAGGTTGCAGCAAAACGATTGCAAATTCAGTTTGTGCAAAGTGACGGGCAATTAGCAGACATCCTGACCAAGCCACTTTCTTCACAACGGTTTCAGACTTTGAGATTCAAACTGAACCTCCGGTGCACACCCGATTCAGTTTGAGGGGGAGTATTAGTGTATATCCTATCACCAGCTCATGCTGATCATGTTTTTGATTCTTATCACACAGCTCATGAAGTTATCTAATAAGTTTAGCACTAGGTCAAACTGTAAAGGAATTCTACTCATTGTATATTTCCAAGCCATGTACGTTATCTCATGTAGACACAATTATATAATACATGCCACGGCCATGTGCTCGATGGCTAAGAGTTATTCACTTCAGAAACCCCTAAGTCTTAAAGTTCTTTACTTGGTTATTAATTTAGACTTTTAAAGTAAGAATTGCAATCTAAATTACTTATTATTTAAGATAATATATTCCCATTTTCGTCATTTTGAATTTGAGTTTTGATTAGAAGTACAAGACATACTTTGAATTTTGTTTATTCTCATCCGTTTAAGACTCGATCATTAAGAAATTTGATCTCGACAGTCGACACACGAAATGGTTCGAATAAGCGTAAAGTAATGAAAATCGTCTATACTTTTTAAGGCATGGGGATAATTGATTTGTGAGGTTAGCAATAATACGCTCATCCTTTTCTACAGCCTGGCAGTTGCAAAGAAAGGGAGCTATATAGGAGGAATTATTGTGATGTTGAAAGAGATTGACAAACTACGCAAAATGAAGCATGTGTGATGTACAATGTCCAATCTCATTATTCTTCTATGAATTGGCAATTAATAGGTTTTCTTCGGATAGATTCCAAACAACCACCCAATCAACTTTTCAAATTATGAATCCTAAATATGTAATGTGAGCCGGTGTACAATGTTGATGTGCTTCTTAAATAATTTATAATCTCCAACCAACCCCCTCCCATTTAATAGTCAGTATAGACCAATTATATATACTTGAGTTCGTTTTTATGTTTTAGCAGACTAGGATTCTATTTATTTTATTATTATTATGATCATGGACTAGGATTCTCTTGATTTACTTAACACAAAAGACTTGTTTTCTATAATCATGCAAACTACCGATTCCCACATAGATACAAATCGTTCCTACTTCCTACGTACCTATGAAAATTTTCAATATTTTTGTTCACTTTGTACTGTTCGATTACAATATTGTTGGGTCAGGTGGACCTCGAGTCGAAACTTAATTAAAACCCGTTGAAAAATTGGCTAATTGATGATGGGATTATTATTCTCATCAACTGACCATCCAAGTTGGTGATCATGATCAAGTAGTGCTGGTGAGGCTTGGACCACAGTCATCCACCCCTTCATATGAACTTGCGGCGACTTGACTCCTAGAATTCGCAGGATTAATTGCAAGTCACTCATGTGGACCAAGGAGATATATATATAGTCATGCAAATTAAGTCATCACTGCTCTATTTATATATTTATTTTATGCTCTGATATGGAAGTTTAAAATATATTCGTAGGCACCCTAAACCTTGGGACCATATGAGAGAGTATGATTGTACTTATATAGTGCTGCATTTTTCTACAGTGTCGTAGAATATATAAAGTATGAATCTTGGGATCTTAGACTTGCTATGATTGTATAGCCACTTTAGTATATTAGCTACTAATACAACCATGCGATTCAAGGGCTAACCTTTCAAGTAATTAAACCATGTATCGGGGGAACTATATATATCTATATGCCACCCAGAAAAAGTAGTCTAAGTGGAGGCATCGAGTACCTCCCAACTAGTGCATCAACCTTAACTTATAAAAGGCATTTTCCGTTTTTGAGTTGATTAACTGGCCCCCATCATATGCTCATAGTTCTGGCTAGTGGTTCTATATGTCTGTTACATAGTTTCAGAATTCAGTAGTCTACAAATTAATGCGTTTGTTCCTACCTCCCTGAAAGAGTGATGGGAAAGATCCAATTAACTAGATTATTAATGATTACATATTACTAATAATGGATTTTGTGTTCCTCTTTTGGAGCAGACTAGGAATTCATGTTTGACTTGGGAAGTTAATCCCAGTGATAATGATGCAAAGTGGTTGATTTGGACAACATTAGTAGCGATTTACTTGTGGGTTTAACTAGTACTACTCTTTTCCAAGTGTTTTGATGCCATATTCTTCTGCCACCTATTGAAAACTTATGTGATAAGTATGGAACTGATTTCGGATCTATATGGATTTCCATGAGAAGACGCATAAAAAGCATGATATGATCTATCAATCAGATAAGGCAAGTGCATTTTTAGACACCATGGAGCCATAGTGTGCACATACCTTTTCTTCTTTCTACATCTGCATCTAAATCACAGGAAAAAAGCTTCTGCTAAATAAAACTTGAATATATATGAACCTGTTGCCTTTCGCTAAAAAAGAGTTTAATAGAATTGTATCAGGTCAGGTTATGAAGGCATGTATAAGATAGTATTATTGCATGGAGCAAAGACACAAAACAACATCATGCCTTGCTCTCCTAATTAAATAGTTAGAAAGCTATCAATTTATATGTTTTACCCCCAAATTGTCAACAACTCTATTTTGTACAGCTAAATTCATAGGTGAGCAAGACGAAATATAGTGACTTTTCACTGTTTTACCGAATATTTGAATTTCTTGTACATAAGCAAATCGATTCTACAAAGAAAAAAAAAACAAAGTGCGAATTCTGAAAACTATTATACACGTGAAAGGTGAAAAATAAAAATGCAAGAGGTGTTATTTATTTATTTTTATTGTGGGCCAGGGGATATGGAGGGTCCCATGTGAAGGGCATGGATGGAACATATTCCGAATTTTGATCCTCGTCGAAAAGACCAAAGAGAAGGGAGAGGGGGGCGTCAAAATCCATTCGCTAATCATTACTTCCCCCACTAAGCCACAAAGTTAAATTGTGTAATGTTCATAGTTTGACAAAATCTATGCGGCTCATTTCCATTGGCTGCCACCACCTCACCATGTGCACTTTATTAGTCAAAGATATGTTTTTATTAGGTCTCTCTCACACTCACTGGAACAGATAATTATAACACTAAATATATAAAGACTATTGATGAGTGGTTTAATTTAATCTACGAGAGTAAAGAGGAAAAAAATGCAAGTGGAGATAAGATTGTTTGTGTTTTTATGGCTGGAGATAAGAAGGGTGGTGACGCGGGCTAAAGATTGGAACCCTCACCAAGCCGACAAATCCCAGTTTGGAGGGTGTAAATATGAGGGTTTTGTAAGGAATATGAGCAACATGGTTTGCCATTTTACGTGCACTCCCGTCAGCCTAAAACCCATGGTGGCTTGGTGGCTCCACCACCACCACCACCAGCATGCAGTCCACCACCATATATACCACCGTGCCCCATATCTCTTGATATCTGTTTCCCCCCCTCACCACTTCACTTTGTTCTCTCAAGATAGACGGTTGCTCATGATTGTCGTGTGCCTATATTTTTTTAGCTCAACAAACCAACCAAAGACATTAACTAGTAATCTAGTTACTCCAACCCAAACTTCTATGTGTTTTAAAATCTAGTAGCTAGTAGCATCAAAATCGAAAGCAAACCCAATTAGTCAAATTACAAAAAAACTTGTACGTGAAGAAGGCATGGTCAAAAATTAGGAACGTTAAGGAAAAGGAAGAAAAAGTGCTTTAGCTAGCTTAGACGGTCGTAATATTGCTGTCTCACCTGACCGGCAAGGTCTCGTATGAAAAATAATTGCTTGACCACTTAAATCATGGTGGCTCTAATTGGGCGACATCTGGTTAAAAAAGTTGAATAAGTTTAATGAGTGAGACTCCATTCCTTTCTGGTAAAAGAGCTTCAAAACAACGGAATTATAACATCTATCTGTAAATTCCATTTTCACACCATCTATGATCGTTTTTTCTTAACGACCCGGTTCTCACAATAGGAAGAAGACAAACATGCAATTTTATTTGACTAAAAACTTCTTTTAAAAAGGGAAAAGAAGGTGTTGCATAGTAGAAATATCCCAACTTGTTTGATAGTATATTATGAGAAATTAATAAGAAAAGCAAAAAGAAAAGTAGAGTTGTGTTAGTAAGGGAATGGAAGTGGTGGATCCGAGCGGAGATGATGATGGGCCACGGGAAGCCGTCCGATGAAAAGGCGCATGTTCCCTATGATGAGCCGGCGGCAAAGTGGGGCTGGGAGGGTTCATTGCGCGCGTGTTTCTCCTTTTAAAGCGTGCCAAAAACCATTTTTGGTATAACCAATCATATACGGCTCGGCTTGCTCGACCCAACCCCCCATTCCGAACCGACACGTGTGAGCGGCTCCCTTTCACTCTACTCCCTCATCAAATCAAAGATTTTTTCCTTACTAAGTTTTACTAGTTTTTAGGAGGAAAAATTGGAAAAGGGAGAAAAAAATGATAAAATTTCTAATGGGCCTCCATCCTCGCAAATGTTTGTTGGGTTAGGCGGCCCACGATAGAGAAATCCTATCGTATCTTTCGTTGGGTAGTGACATATCCCACTCTCATCCTCCTAGTTTGATGTAGGTTTACAAGTTTTATGTACTCAATTTTCTGTGGGGTGTGTTACACGTGAGAGGATATGAGCGTGGGTTGGAATCTATGTATTGATTGGGGTACAGGGAGGGAGTTTAATGGAGCCTCCTCGATTGAATTAATTTTTTCTTCCTTTCTTTTTTCTTTTTTAATAGTACTAATTTTCTTCAGGTCTGAGGAAATGAACAAGTTTCGACATAAAAAAAGGGAGAGGGAATTAATTGGGAAATTGAATGCATGGAATTATTGACTGGGATTTGGATCTGAGCTTATTGCACTCTTTCTCAAAAAAAAAAAAAGTAAATTATTTGACTGGGACTACAACTCTACAAGTCGTAGTAGTATTTTACTCCTAGTATTTTATTGGAGGAGTACATACATACATGTAAATCACACAGAAATGAGAAATGGGAGGAGATGTGGGAAACAGGGTCTGATGAGGTGTGAAATTAAGAAAAACCTGCCACTGCCAGTACCACCGCTGCATTAATACACCACCCTAATACAGGGAGTATAATATAATGCATTGATGGTATTAATATAGTAATACAAGTAGCTTTCTTTTCCTTTTTACTACTATTGTAGGAGTACAATATAGTACTAGTATACTACAAGTTATTGAGTGGATGGGAAATAATTTTGAGCTGGCAGTATCTTTAGGCTATAAAAAGCAAGGTCCATGGTTAGGTTGCGACCTTAGTGATGAGAACGAAGTCTCTGTCGCTTAGATCTCTAAATTCTCAAATCCAACACATCAAACCAAGAAGACTCAAAGAATCGAATCGGGAGTGGAATACACATAATTTGGGCTTGGTCTCTCTCAACTCCCACTTTAAAAGAGTGAGTGAGAGCAAGGAATTTCAAAGCTAGAGAAAGAGAGAGAAAAAAAAAAAAACGAAAAAGAAAGAAAGGAGGCAAAAGGCAATTATATATATAGACTTTCGCCGCTAACTGTAGCAGGAGCAGTATATATTGATTGCTTTGTTTCAAGTAAACTTAGGTGGGTGTTGTAGTATAGGAGTGAAAAGGGTCTTTTGCTTGAAGCCAGAAAAAATCTCTCTTTCTCAGACAAAAAACAAACACACTCCTCTATTCTCTCTCTCTCTCTCTCTCTCTCTCTCTATATCATCTCTGGGCAAAGGAAGGCCATTGAAGGAGCACAGGCGCGCTGCAGGTTCTTCAATTCCTGCTTTTGAGGTCTCGCCGTCTTTGGGGTACGGCACTGCTGCTTTTTGTCTGTTCAGATTGGTGGCTCATTAAAGTGAGCTTTTACTAAAGAGATCCGTAGCTGAAGATTATCTGCTGCAGTAGTTGTTTGCAGGCATTAAATGCTTTTCTATTCCAAGTCGCCTTGGAATGGTGAAATCTTAAAAACCCTCTTTCTCTCCACCACAACCGTACCTCGTTAGCTACCCAGTGTGCTTATTTTCCCCATTCCGAAAGAAATCCAACTAGTACTTGTAAAGAAACCAAAAGGTGGCAAAACCAAAGTCAAGCTCAGAGGTCAGGCTTTGACAAAAACAAATAAAATCACTCGCTTTGTGGGTTAGAGAGGTGGGTGTCATAACCCCTCGATCAGTTCATTCTCTTTAGGAGAAAGAGACATCTCAGGACGAGGTTAGTTTCGAAGTGGGTATAACGGGGTGGTCTGGTTTCTTTCTTCTCTTTAACTCTCACTGGTTCGTGACAAGCATGTGAAGTTATAGTCTTTGCTTTTTCTTAAATTCTCTCTTTTAAACGAGTTTTCCATGTGGAGCTGGCAAACAAAGCGTCTGTTTTTCGTATTTCGTTAAGGAGAATTTGTAGGTGTACTTGGATCTGGGTGTGTGTGTGTGTGTATGGGGCGCTCTTTCTTGTACTCTTATTGGCTTTCGTTTTCTGGGGTTGCGTTTTGATTATGGTTTTTGTCTCATTTACTGTCCTCTATATGTTTCAGATCTATCAGGATTTGGACACTGCCTTTAGAGAAAAACGAAGACAATGTTGCCCCAGAAGCAAGCAGAAGAAGCAATAGTCTCCAACTTTAGTGAAACAGAGCATGATCCCGCCTCCAAGGAAGATGGGAAAGAAGATGACCACTCCATGTTTAGTGTCAAGAGCTTCCTCTGGCATGGTGGCTCTGTCTGGGACGCCTGGTTCAGTTGCGCTTCCAATCAAGTACTACATCATCGTTTACCTTTTTCTTTGCTATTCTTTGCTTGGTGAACTTGATATCGGGAGAGAATTGACCGAACTGTACGTATTACAGGTTGCACAAGTACTCTTGACGCTCCCTTACTCCTTCTCCCAACTGGGTATACTATCAGGGATTCTCCTCCAGGTTTTCTATGGCCTTATGGGAAGCTGGACGGCTTACCTCATCAGTGTACTCTACGTGGAGTATAGAAGCAGGAAGGAGAAAGAGAACGTCAGCTTCAAGAATCATGTCATCCAGGTTTGTTAAATGTCTTTAAGAAGGCATCACAACCACTGATATCTAATCTTGAATGCAAGCGCATCAGAAATAACTATGAAATGAAGTGTTCATTCTAACTTGGGAGCCACCGTATTAAATAAATCCAGCTGTTTTGGATTGCAGTGGTTCGAGGTGCTTGATGGGTTGCTGGGTCCATACTGGAAGGCTGTGGGACTTGCCTTTAACTGTACTTTCTTACTCTTTGGATCAGTTATTCAGCTCATTGCTTGTGCAAGGTTAGGCTTATGTTTCCTCCCTCAATCTTTATTTGGTAAGCTTATCTGTTCTGGGGTTTGCTTGTTTCATTTTGAACTTTTTTTTTCTTGTTTCTACTGTGTGACAACAGTAATATTTACTACATCAATGATCATCTGGACAAGAGGACATGGACTTACATTTTTGGAGCTTGCTGTGCCACCACAGTTTTCATTCCCTCCTTCCACAACTATAGGATTTGGTCTTTTCTTGGTCTTGGCATGACCACTTACACTGCCTGGTACCTCTGCATAGCAGCAATCGTCAATGGCCAGGTTCTTACACACACCCAAAAAACGGTTCCTCTTACAATAACTAGGCGTCGTACTTATTTAGGTGGGTGCACTAACTAAAATCTTTATGATCTGGGGTTTTGCAGGTCGAAAATGTGACACACACGGCACCTACAAAGTTAGTGCTCTACTTCACCGGAGCCACCAACATACTCTACACCTTTGGCGGCCACGCTGTCACTGTGTAAGCTTTTTCTGTATTTTTTTTTACCGCTTATATGTTTAATCCATAATTCCTGCCTAGCAGTTCTTTCACTTGTTTCTACACGGCTTCTGTTTGCAGCTTTTGCCGGGTTATCTTGGGGTTCGAGACCCACAGACAAAATCATGAAAAATATTTTATTTTGTTCCCCTTTCCTTTTCTCTAGGAAATTTGAACAGTGAAATGGTCCTAATGTTCCATCTAGTTTCACCCCCTATGTGCCAATAGTTTGTTTCCATTAGGTTCTTTTTACCTTTTTAATGCGGTATCATTTGTCACTACATGTGGCTCCTAATCATGGACTAAGCGGTGATTATCTCACTGATGGGGATATAACTAGAGGATCCAAAGGCATATGGTCAAATTAGGCATATGGTTTGTGTCGTGTTAATGGGTGCAGTCCAGCTTGGAACTGTGGCCGTCAAATATTAAAAGTTAAAAGGAGAATGAACAATAAAAATGCTGGGTCCTTTCTAATCTTCAATTTGTTTATTTTTAATCCTTAACTATGATTGTTCCTTTCATTTTCTTTTGTCCTTTATGAGTAGTAAATGGCAAAACCAACCAGTAGTTGCTGATAAAAGGAATGATGGGTGAATTTTTTTACAGGGAGATCATGCACGCCATGTGGAAGCCCCAAAAGTTCAAGTACATATACTTGCTTGCCACTCTCTACGTTTTCACACTAACGATTCCGTCAGCCACTGCCGTCTACTGGGCCTTTGGGGATCAGCTCCTCGACCATTCCAATGCCTTCTCTCTCCTCCCAAAAAATGGCTTCCGTGATGCCGCCGTTATTTTGATGCTCATCCACCAGGTCCTTTTTTTACTTTTAAATCCCCTGTACAAACCTTAAAAAAGCTCTTTTCTTTTTAGTTATTTCTCGTCAGATTCTGACAGAGGTAAAAAAAAAATAAAAATGTTTATCGGTGCAGTTCATCACATTTGGGTTTGCATGTACACCGTTGTACTTTGTCTGGGAGAAGGTGATAGGGATGCATGACACGAAGAGTATATGCCTGAGGGCGCTGGCGAGGCTGCCAGTAGTGATACCAATATGGTTTTTGGCCATTATCTTCCCATTCTTTGGACCCATTAACTCTGCAGTTGGGGCTTTACTGGTCAGCTTCACCGTTTACATTATCCCAGCTCTAGCCCATATGCTTACCTACAGAAAAGCCTCTGCCAGACAGGTAAAAATCTTTTTCTTTCCTGCTAATTTCACACTCTAGTCCCACAGACACAGTTCCGCTAGGCCACTCCCCTTTCCTGTCACCTTTTTTATTAGGTGAGGGAGCTGTCATTATCCTAATCAGTTAGGGGTATGTTGGTCACCATAGAGTGAGTGGACACTCCGCGTTTGATGGGGATTCCCACATTCTACAGTGTCAGTGTGTGCCAAAAATGAATGAGGATAATACAGAGAGAGAAGGAAGAAATGGAAGGGTATTGTAGTATTACTGCAGTGAGAACAAACTGTTCAATAGAATAGAGCATTTAAGGCTTGGATTTGGAAATATTTCAAAGAAAAATATAAAGAGATGGTTGGCAGGTCCTTTTCATTTAGTTATATGCTACAGTGGGAAATATTGTACTGTGTCTTGTATGAGCTGGCTCTGATTTGACTAACTCCCTAACCCAAATAGTCCCATTGCTAGCTACTGTGGATATGGTTAGTCCACAATTTGGTCAATCGGTTACCTAACCAATCAACAATACCAAGTTGGTCTAGTGTTCAACCCATCCTTCCATTATTGACCCTTTATTTATTTTTTTACATACCTTCGGATTTTGTGGTTGCTAACATCAGTTTCTTTGCAATGCAATGCAGAATGCGGCAGAAAAGCCTCCTCTGTTCTTACCAAGCTGGACTGCTATGTATGTTGTAAATGCCTTTGTGGTGGTGTGGGTTTTGGTGGTCGGCTTTGGTTTTGGGGGATGGGCTAGCATGACAAACTTTGTCAGGCAGGTAGACACATTTGGGCTATTTGCCAAGTGCTATCAGTGTAAACACCCTGGACCACCGCCTCCCGGAGCAACAAACACCACCCATCACTGATTTCCCAACCAACTCAGCCCCAAATTCAGCTGGAAAATCTTTCTTTTCGACCATATTTTGTATCATACATGGGGTGGTAGCAATATCTTCCCCTACATGTGATGTGTGCCGGGTTTTGCTTTTGTGTTTTTTCTTCTTTTTTTTCGTCTTATTACTTAAATTAGTTGATAAAATAGTGTGTTGAATTGTGATGATTCCTTTGCTATCAAAGCATAGGCTAATTAAATCAGATATACTATGTTTTAGCTTACTACTTTTTTCACCTCTCTTTTGTTGGGGATATTATAAAATTTTGCTGCTGTGAGTTGTTGGAGCTGGGATCATTATTGCTAGCATGTTTCCAAAGCAATACAGCTTAAAGAATTAGAAAAAAAAAAGCGGGATGGGATGGGTCTATCACTATATCTTGTATTTTAATCTATTTTTGTTCGACAAAACAAGTTCTTTTAAAATGGAACATGGTTTGGTCTTAAAGGCCGAATGTGGACATGTTTCAATGGCCCTTTTGACCTTAGATTCTGTAGTTGGAGTGGGCCGTGGGCCAATCCACCCACTCACATGGGTTGCACGTTCACTTATCTGTTTCTCACGTGCCAGTCTTTACTCTTGTATATTCTCTCCTTAAATTCACATGTGAGCTCATATATACAACTCACACATGAACCTCGCAATATTTCTTGCCTAATCAATCTTGTGATTGGTTTCAATTTAATTAAAGCACCCAGGGGGATCTTTAATCTCTCTTTACTCATTAGGCTCCCCTTTCTTCCCTTGGGCACATGCACCCATATTAGGGTGTCGTTTTGTTGTTTGTTTAATTAATGCAATTTGAGTAATCAGAAAAAAAAAGTGTGTTGGTGTCTCCTTTGACAATGCCGATTGATTACTGATCAAGGCATTATATTAGAATAACAGGACAACACTAGTAATTCTTTAATAACCAAAGCTCAAAAAGGTATGCACCAGATTGGATGTGTGTACAGTATGAAAACATCAAAGATTAGCCTACATTTTAGGGCACGCTAGTCAAAAGAGTTTTATGCGTGCAGTTAACCTGAGATCATGTTTGGTAAGATCATGTTTGGTAAGATCATTCACTTAAATTCAAAGATCGTCTAACTTGATTTCAACACTGCGTAAGAATCTGCCTGTTATTATCAGTACAGGGGAGGATTAGTTGGGAATAGACACGAGTTGGTGGTAAGATGTTTATCCTTTTATATATATCTTCTATCTCGAATTACAGTTTTGTTGACTATGATTGTGTTACTATTGTTTGCCACACTGCTTCATCTATAGATTTCCATGTCGATAGATGAGGAGATTCCATATCCATTGTGTAAATCATGAGGGAAAATTTCAACTTTTAGAATCATGACTGAGGAGATAAATAGTCATGAAAAGATATATTGAAATGAAATAAGTGGAAATAATAAAGTTTGTGGATTCCTCTCAATTTGGAATATAGCCCCATGGAATATAATTTTTTAGTGGCTAGCATCACTATCAATTAATGGGATGCCATTTGTGTTCTGTTTAAGTTGGAACTCAAGCCATTGCTCAAAAAAAAGTTTGAACTCAAGCAATATTGTTGTGCCATTTTGACACCAAACATGTTCGCAAGATCCAATTATGTGACACCATTTCCCCTCGATTAAGATGAGTTCATGCATTCCTCCTCAACTTTTCAACGAGTTAAAATTAGCGGCTCTAAGTTTTGGAATATTACAACCTGCATTCACTTTGCCATTTTGGATACTTCCTCGATTAATCCATAGAAAAAAAAAAAATCTATCTTCCTCGATAAGGTGGCTAACTAAACTAATCCATCTACCTTTTAAATTAATAAAAAGGGCCTGTTGCGAAGATTCTTACAGTTACCGTTAACAATAAGTTGCGTCTAAGTTTCAATATTGTCAAGAACTCATGATTCCCTGCAAGAAACAGCAACTTGATGAGAACCTTTCCTCTATTATATTTAGATGTAAGAAATACGCATCGTCAGAGTATAGACCATGACATATGAACACACCAATATGTATGTAAATCCGATATTGACTTCTCTTTAAACAATTCCATTCTGACTGAGTTCTTTCCTTGGAAGAACATGGAAATGCATGTGGATATAGCCCTACTAAACGCAGATAGCGTGGAAGATGTCGTATAAAACAATCATGTGCTATATGGTAATTAATTTATTATGTTGGAGATCTAACATTGTTGTACACCTTATGATTTGGAACTCCAGTTAATATGAGGGAGAAAGTGTAGGAGTAGCTATGAGGAAAAGGCACTTCAGTTAATAACTTAATATACAAAGATTTGAGCTTACTCTTCAATTTGCTAATATATACACATCAAGTAGCGGATTAAAATGAAAATTTCTTTTTAATTTATATCTCCGGGTACATGGTATCGGGATGCATTGTATAGTTCTTCTGAAATCCTTAAACGTTATCCTCGTATATCTTTAACAAATTGGACCAAGACTTGAGAAATTTGACAACTCGTGGAACTACTACTGGCGTTCAACCTACCGATATATAATGGCATGTTGTTGTTTTTAGGTATTTTACAAAAGAAGGCAGTAGTATATGGTTGCATCAGATCTGGGATCATTGGTTTTCAAATAATTAAGTTGTTTAAGTTTATTCTATTATCATCGATATCAACCCCTACACTTCATGGGAAATCTTTACTATCCTTGTGGAGTTTTCTTCTCTGCTCGGGGTAGTTGTTTTTCTAAATGTATTCAGGATTTCTGCCACTGAATCAAGAAGTGATGGATACAGTATAATGGGTAGACTCATGACAACGTATATTGAATAAAATTATATCTGCACAAAATACTCAAGAGTAACCATTGTGATCTTTTACCAGAATTTTGGGTGCCTTTCTTTATACTGTGGTGTATATATCTATGTTTTCCTATCAAAACTGTAACTTTGGAATTTACATTGCATATCCATGGAATTTTGAAAAATCCAACAGTCTTAGAGATAGTCTGAAAGGTATGAATTTGTTAAAGGAAATGCACTCCTCGTATGCATCAGAATTCAGAATAGATAGCCAATGTGGAGTTGGTCCAAGTGGTAAGCGACTTGATTCTGCTTATGCGAGGTCTCGAGTTCGAGTCCTAGTGTATGCAGAAAATTCTCATTGGGAAACTCACCCACCATATCTAGGTGCGTGACCCGTGTCAGACCAGATTAGTCGGGGCAAAACTTCGGATATCGTTTAGGAAACCAAAAAAAGAATTCAGAATAGATAGGCGAGCATAAAATCATGATATTGTAAGAGGAACCATAATATCAAACTCTTGATTGCTATTTAGTATATGGGCCGGGTAATTGCGGCTAGATTAGTGGGTTAGCTCAGGATATTATAGCTTAGTCAGTGGATTTCGGGCTTCAATATTGAGAACGCATCATTGTAGGGGTTAGGGATATTAACCTTTATGATTTTATCATGTTTTGATGTAAATTAGTCAGTCTCATTATGATTCCTATTCCTCCCTATGATGCCTTGATCTCGATTAGTCTTGAGTCTGCTAATATTCCTTAAAGGTAAGTTGGCTAGATGTGATAAGGTATTTTGTAGTATTTTCGAAATATAAGTTTCCCCAAAACCTTGAGAAAAGTTAGACGAAGGGCATAAAGCTAGATGAGAAATGAGAAATTGTCGTTAAAAAAAAAAAGATTCAAAATGAGGGAAAAAATGAAGAAAGGAACAGAGCATCCTGCCGCAAAACAAACCCAATTGACATGCTGAATTTGTTGATTTAGGCCTTTTGGATTTAAAGGGAAGAAAAGCCCAATAATGTGACCCGAATGTAATGGCAATCCACAACACAAAATACCCATTCCTTCAAACCAACCGTCGAGCCAAACTGGAGCATCATGCTTTTAACGGGAGCCGGAACGAACCAAACAGACATTATCGTTGATATTTCCAAGCTCGGGAATGTGGTCGCTTGATTTATAAAAATATAATGGACCTGCACGAACTATATATGATATGATGAGATATATGATCCAAATAACAAATGATGCCCTAAAACGATTAAGAATAATTAAGTCGATATTGAACGAAACAAAATATTCCGAGAACAGTGATAATTGCAAAAACTAAAGTAACTAAGCTAATACATGCAATGCAACCTCCTTCTTCCCATACGCCTTCAATTGCTTTCTAAAATACAGGCAGTTGAAGCCAGGAACCGACAACAGGACTTCCCCACTAATCCTTTTGGCTGGCGTCGCCATTGGAAGTTGAACCACAGGCATTGTCCGGGCGGGGAGGTAGTGGAAGCTTCCATAGGACCAAGCAGAGCTGCGCGTTGCGGCGGAAAGAATATACTTGGAGCAAGGCATTGGGCTTGAGGACATGGGGATTCCTCTCCACAACTGCCCTCCAACCTTTGGTGAGCTCAAAGGAAAACCAATCTTTTTGGTTGTGGAAAGGCCACTTGGTGAGCCGCATGTCCGAAACCACCAAGGAAGGGTCCACCAGTTTCACCATTAGCCCTTCTCTACTTCCGAAAACCTTTTCCTTCTCCTCCTCCCTCAGGAAGTTGTCAAGATCCAGTATTTGTCTGGCAGGCATTGCCAGACGATCTTGGTGCAAGTCCAGATCGGTGTGGTACAATTTCTTCACCATCACCAACTTCAAGTCTGTGTCGTCCTTTTCAAGTATGCTCTCCCTTATTTCATCAGAACAGTCTAGCAGTTCATCCAACCCCAATTTCCCAAGATCAAACTTCCCTGTAGTACCGGCGCCCTTTTTCTTCTTTTTAGGTTCTTGCTTTGCATCATCATCATCATGACTACTACTTGTTGGCCGTTTCCTTGTGTCTTTCGTTGGCTTCTTCTTGGGCTTCTCTTCCTCTTCTCGAAGTACATCCTTTTCACCCCGCACTTGATCATCATCTTCGAAACTGATCACCCTCGCCGCTCTTGTTGCTCTCATGCTTCTTGAACCCCTCTTTTTCTTGGGGACATAGACGCCCAGCTGTTGTAGTACTACTACTGGGTCAAGAAAGCTCTTCTGTTTCGTCCCCTTACGATGATTATTAAGGTACTGATGATCTGCTGGCTTCCTCTGTCTGATTTTGAACAAAATATGCTCTTCCACAATATATTCTTCCATCAAACTCATCGCCTTCCCCTCGTCCCCTCCCGCTGCTTTTTTGAACGATTCACAAAATTCCTCAAACCCTCTGTCTTCCGAACCAACAATATCTTTCAGAGCCCCCATTTTGATCTTTTCCCTCGTAGCAAAAAAATTCATACAACAATATTTACATTAATGCAAGGGAATGCAAGGGAGTGCGTGATGAGGTTATTATGTATATATACATGTAGGAGCCCCCATCCCACTCCTCAATTATAGTCGGTTGATTGATTGTGTAATCCTTCATGTAGACGGATTAACTGAAACCTGCACGCTCCCCTTTTTTAGTCATTTTTTTTTTCTCTTTTTAAATTTGTCTATTATTAATATTTAATGCAAGGAACTATGTTAACTGATTAATTTGTACATATCGTTTCTTTCCCCCTTTTGGTTTCAGGTAGTGTGGCAAATCTTCTCTAGTACTATATGTACTCACTAAACCAAGCTTATAAATCGCCAAGGCCCCATACATTAAGCTCTTGCTAAGCCTCGTTTTATCAGATGTTTAGGATAATAAACCTGACAGCTTCATCCTCAACGTCAAAAGCACATGCCCTATTCCGGCCATCATAATTGCAAGAGCACCATTCTTGTAAAGGGCAGGATTTAGCTGCGACGGTAGGGGTGTCAAATCACTGTCTTCTGGGGAGAGCTCTGCGAAGGTGACTGATAATTTCTTCTCCTCTAAGTCTACTGAGGTAGACACAACTATGGAGGTTGGTGAGTTTCTGGGACTAAAGAAGGATGACGAGTCTGGTGAACTTGAGAAGGAAGTGGAAGCACTGATTGAAAGAGAGTGTGCGGAATGGTTGGCGTCAAGGATACCCTGTTGTTAGAATGTTAGTGCTGGTTAGTTTCGTGTCTTCTATTTGTTATTATGTTTAGTATGCTTTTTTGGATTTCTAGGGGTCTCGGGTCGACTCAACTCAGGAGCGCTAAAATAGTTGCTGCTATAGTTTAGAATTTACTCTCACAATAAATTCTGCTAAGAAATTTCTCACCCACTCAATCTCATTGCTGGCTAGCTCTAGAGCTTACAAACTCTGGTTTCATTGGTGATCTATCACTTCTATGTTATTACACCCAACACTAAGGATAAATACATAACCACTAATAAATTTTACTAGAATTAGAAATCTAATTGTCATCATTGTGCCCTTATAGTGGATTGTCCACAGTACCATAATTTATATAATTTGTGGTATATCTTAATACTCTTTTATGGCAACTCAATACTCATTACTGGGAATATGTGTATACCGACTACATTTTCTTATAGTATAAGCCATGCCAAGCCTCGTAAAATTTATTAGATGCAATAAATTCTAGTGACTTGAGCTTGTACAGTTTGGGATACTAAGATCTTCTTTAATTTTAAATCATATAGTGCATATTTTCGTTTCATTATTATAGTCTTGGAGGTTGTGTTAGTTTACTCTCCTGATTTTTATTTTGTATAGAATTACATACATCACGTGCGTAGTCTTTTTTACATAATACTGTCTTAAATTGCCAATCATGAGATCATTCATAAAAAATTAAAAATTTTTGATTCAAAACATGCTTGAAATTTATGCAACTAAGAGTTAAAAACAACTTTCTACTTTCTACTTCTATATTTTAAGTTTCAATTGTTACCTACTAGCTAACATAATTAACAAAAATTGTGTGATATGGCACTCTGTTGTTTTTTTTTTTTGTCAGAAATATGGCACTCTACTGTATACCACCATGAGAGTGTTAAAAACATCCTGCAATATTGTATTTTTTCCTGTATGTTTAATTTTTTTTATTGGTTAGTCTTTTTGTGTCTCTCCACTTTATCTATTTTTCAATTATTGTCTATTGGCTTCTATTTTCAGTCATATTGTTGCTAAAATTACGTTTTTTTCTAGAGCATGTTGTCTTTTTGCACTCTATCCCCGTAATTGATATAAGGTTGACACATGTTTAGCGGAGCCCACATGCAACCCATTTGTTAATCGTTTTTCTTCAATTTTCCTAACCGAATTTTACTTTTCCATTGATATAAATATATATATTTTTTTCAAACCAGTCTACGGTGAATTTTATTTTTAACAACCCAAATTTTATTGACAGATGGAAGCTAATGAATTGGACTACACAAGGACTCGGAAAGCATAGAAAAATTGTAAGCATAAAGCTACCCAAACCTAACTTGTCGTAGATTCCCTCAGAATAGGAAACTTGTTGTCATGGGAGATCTGTGAAAAAGAAAATCTTGTCGTAGAACAAGCTTAGATGGGTAGGTAGTTAGGCTCAAAGAGTATTGCCATGTTATATTTAGTACTTGAACGGGATGAATGAAATTATTGCCCTCCAAAAAGATTATCATGGTGCAATAATATACAGTGTATCAGAATTTCATCCCAATCCGTTTTCAAATCAGAAACAGAATTGAAACACAATATTATGTTTATGCTCCAAAGAAAAAGATATATGCTGGGCTCTCCTTCTGTTTGTCTGGGCTGGTAATGGCCACAAAAGTTGACAAGCCCCAAAACTAAACCCGAAGACTAATGGGCTTCGTAGAAATATATACCCATTCATGCGAATCGACCCAATATTTGAGCCCAATAACCCAATCTCTTCTCCTGACTTTTTTTTTTTTTTTTTTTTATAATTTCCTTTTCCCATTATTATAAGCGGGTGGAGAACCGGAGAGTAACCCGGTAAAGAAAGAACCAAACGGTCTCGAGAGAAAAGACCTTATCCCTTGAAGAAATTTGCAATGGCGTCGCTCATGGTAGGAGCTCTACCCATGACCCATCCATCACCACTCCTTTCTGCCTCTCGCCTCTCCACTCCCCACTCCGAATTCCAGGGAGTCTCTCTCTGCTGCTACGCCACCGCTTCTTCCCGCTCCCTCTCCGCCACCACCTCCCTTCCCTCTTCCTTCTCTATTGGTAAAATTACTACTACTACTACTACTACTTCACATTTTGTTTTATGCTTTTTTACAGAAACTAATATGTGGGTACTTGTCCATTGTTCTAGTGCGCTGTGGCCGAGGTGACAAGAAGACTGCGAAAGGGAAGCGGTTCAGGCACTCATTTGGCAACGTGGGTATTCTGTCGAATTCAGTAGTATTGCATTTGCTTTTCCTTTTCTTGTTGTTGGTTTTGTTGATTGAGTGGTGAATTTGCTAAAAGTTTGGTTCTTTTCTTTTGGTTGGAATGGTTTTATAGTCTAGGCCACGTAGCAAGCTGAAAGGGAGAGGTCCACCAAGAATCCCATTGCCTTCTGCTCCGGCCAAGAAGGAGCTCCTTGTTGACGAAGAAGAAGAAGTAGAAGAAGAATTTTCCCAGCCCCAAGTTGAAGAGGAAGAAGAAGAGGTTGAATAAGCAATTCTCTATCTTTTTTCTTTTTTTGTTCCTCTTTCATTTCTTTTAGACTTGTAGTTTCTATGTCTTGAAATGAGGAGGTTACTAGTCTCACTGTTGCATGTATCTTGGATGAGCCATCGACAATTATTTATATGCTCCTTTTGATTTATTCTGTTTTTGTCTTGCTTGGTATTGGTATTAGAATTTTTCAACTAGATTCCTGTTTTGTTGGAGCCAAATCTGTGCTATCGTTGTGTATGGTTGTGATGAGCCAGATACTGGGACGGAAGCGATTTGAGGACCTTATCCATTATTTGGCTGCTTTAGTACAGCAGAAATGGTCGTGTATAGTCATGGTTTACCCTTTGATTCAACCATCATAAGAGGGCTATGCAGATGCTTAATAGAACCCACATTACCATGATTCATTGTTGGAGAACACATACTGATTGCCAATCTTATCAGCAGAATTTCAATTTGGGAGTTGCCTTGAGGTTATGTTGCAGAATATAGAAAGAAATAATTAGTGAGCAGACATAATAATGCAGGGGATTCAGGCTGAGATGGCTTGGACTTATGGCTGGGGTTTGAAGATCTAATATAACCATCTATTTTGGAGATTAAATTTTTGATGGAGTACTGCTTGATTGCCAAGACTTCCTGAAAATTTAGAGAGAGCACAGACAAAAATACATGTTTGTCGGTTTATTACCATACATGCAGTAATGTTCGTAACTAAATAAGGATCGCTGTTTAATTCTGAATCCCAGGAAAGAAATCAAGGAAGCAAGAAAATAAATCCTCTAATGTGGTAAAACTGTGGTAATCCGAGAACAGATGCTTCTTGGAGGAATCCTTCATGTTTGTTGCTGACAGACGACACAGTGTTTGGAGATCAACCTGTCCATGACGCTGTCATCTTCAATAACCAATTCTCTGCTCCTCTTGTTCCATAGATGCAATGCATAGCTATCGTTCAGCTCGAGCAGCATGTTTTCTACCCATCTCAACTCTGCTCCATTTGCTGGCTTCTTGAAGAGCTTGCGTATCTTGATCCAATCCACTGGATAGAATGCCTTGGGTGGTAGGACCTCAAAATCATACCCCGGCCTGGTTCCTATCCTTTGAATAACTCTGGAAATCAGCTTAGGCCCGTTGTGGCCCCAATTATTCCCATTGAAAGTTGTGGCAAATTCCTGCTGGAAGTCTATTAGAAGAGGATGGTTGGCATCAAAGATTAGCATTGCTCCATTAAGTTGGGTCCACTTCCCCGTTACTTCATCTACTACTTGTGCCCCAAGCACGTTCCTTAACCCCTTGAAATCTTTCAGGACTATAAAATCTGTGTCCAGGTAAACTCCTCCATATTTGATCAGAAGCGCAACCCTGATCATATTTGAAAGGTTGACAGACAATGGAATGTAGCCGGGATCCTTCCTGCCACTTTTCAACTCATTGAGCCAGGCTTCGGCTGGGGTGTTCTTCACTAGAATGGGCAAGTCAGGTGTTACCGCAAGAACTTTAAACCCAAGGTCAAGCAGTGGCTTCAGGATTCTGTAACCTCGGCTGGAATCCATGGATTTTGATACAATAATCAAGCATGCGTGAGGGTTAGCTTTGAATAGGCTGTCCATGGCCAGGAACTCCCTCCGTCCAAAGCCCGAAACTGGTGAAAGCCATATCATGTAGAACTGGACTGTGCATGCATTCTTGAGGAACTCAGTAACACGAGCATGGAATTTCTGGCTCAAATCATTTGAATTGAGTATCTCAAGCTCAGGCAGTTTCCTTCGAAACCATTCCAGCCTTTCTAGTCTTGTGACATTAGAGGGGGGAATGAGAGGATCTGCAGCTTCAGTTTCAACTTCATGAATCCTTTCTCCCATGACAACAGGCAGCTCGGTAGCAGAAAATGGTTTAGGCTGCGCATTGTTTTCTGTGATCTGACGAGTTTGAAACTCATCTGCAAAGTCTACATGGGATGTAAAAGGCTTGGAAAAACTATCAACATAGATCAAGACGAATACAATACCGAATAGGATGGTGAGGATTCGGGATTTGCTAATCCGGTGGTTGATGAGCCAGTAGTCAAACTTCTTAGACATGTTAGAAAATTTGCGTGGTGGAAACATTTTTGTGAGTGTAACAACTTTGAAGGCAATGATGCTATAGTGGCAAGTGTGAAGGCTACATATATATGCACGCAAGTATGAAGGCTACATATATATGCACGCAAGTATGAAGGCTTGGGAACATTTTGTTCTTTCATTTCCTGTTCTTTTTTCCCTCTCCCATCTGATGTTATGTTTCATGCAAATCCCTTTCTTAAGTCTCAACCCTCTTCTCAGCATAGCATAGGTCTTGCAACGTTTTGAACATTGTGAGCTGTGCTTGGGAACATTTTGTTCTTTCATTTCCTGTTCTTTTTTCCCTCTCCCATCTGATGTTATGTTTCATGCAAATCCCTTTCTTAAGTCTCAACCCTCTTCTCAGCATAGCATAGGTCTTGCAACGTTTTGAACATTGTGAGCTGTGAAATTGATTTCCCTATTAATATCCTTCCTGTAGTGGACCATTGGACATAAATTGGTGGAATTGAGTCTCCGGTTGTTAACATCGGACTTGTAAATTGTAATGCCAGATTCTACATGTTGACTTGACTGGAACTCAATACCTTACTTAAGGGACGAAGTTGTGAATCACTTGAACCAACCCGTGTTGGTAGATTATACAGCTGTTTGGTTTCAGGAAAAGTGAGATTTAATCGTGACAGGTAACTAAGATGATCTGTCTGTGATGCTCACTTCTTATGTCAACTACCAATAATCTTGTGCTTTTTAGAAACAATTACCAATAATCTTGGACTTGCCATTCTCCGTTCCTGCTGTAATCGGCAATTCGATTTGAATACAAACACAGTAGAATGATTAGAGGCATTTCATCCTGCTACTTGAGCAGTTTAATTAAACTGGTTTATGGTATTTGATTTCGCAGTTGATTTCCTTGTCAGCTTTTATTTCAAATTTAATTCCATGAGACAAGTCGAAATTAATTCTAGCCCTGATGGCAGCCGTAGAAATCAAGCAATAACTTAGTTTATTAATATGAAGTTATTACATATATCACTTTAGTTTATTAATATGAAGTTATTACATATATCATTCTCAATATTGTCACCATTTAGCGATTAAGGAAGTCACCGTCAAAGTAAAAGCAGAGCATTGTTTTCCCACGTATCAAATGAACAGCTGCGGATTGATATCCAAGTCATTAAATCTAGAAACTGAATCTCTTTACTCTTTGAAAGAAGAAGAAGAAGAAACTTCAACATCAATCCAAACCAGAGAAAGTTTAACATCAATGTAAGAAAATTAATGTCACGAAAATCCTCAAAGCTCCTAATCTTTTGCGCCACTCTACCTTCCCTATAAGCAAATGAATGAAAAAAAGGCATCTAAACAAATTGTTCAATATTTTTAATTCTCTACCTGAATTTAGAACAATTTACCGCAAATCATAATCCTAACCCGTTTCAGCCTGAACTTGAATCTAAATCTTTTGTGTCTCCAAATATGAAACCCAGGCAACCTCCTGAAAGACTTCTTTCTGGTCAACTTTGGCCTTCTTACTACTATAACTCTATCTCTGATCCTATCATCATCATCATCATCATCAGAAGCAAACCTGCTTGCTGCTCCATCAATCTCATCGGGATCGTTGAAGTTCCCAAAAGATCTGATGGACTCCCAGGGATCTTGAACTTCTTGATCATCATCATCGCTGCCCCATAATAGTATAGGCTTTATTAAGGGCGAGCCACTGTAATCTTGAAGATGGGTTCCCAAAGGAGTGTGCTCCATATCGAACAACCTCCTCAAAGAAGTGCTCCCTCCTTTCATCAATTCTAACAAAGTAGTACTGCTACTTCTGTGGGATGAAGTGAAGGAAGAGCAGGAAGCAAGGGAAGCCGATAAGATCGAGGAAGAAGATGAGGAAGACGAATACAATGACTTCTGGTGCTCTATGATCCGTCTGATCCTTTCCTTTTGATCTTCTGCGTTGATGAAGGGACTTGTTTCCTCATCCTTCTCTTCTGTTATTTCTGATATCATTTTCATAGTTATATGACTCGTGTTGTCATGTGTGTGTGGAACATAGGATGATCACTTGTAGTAAACTATAATTTCGTTTTATATATGGGTAGCTATATATAGCTAGAAGAATAAACGAGTGGGTTTTGGGAATTATATATAATCCCCTGTTTTCCTTTCTCTGTTCAGGAAAAGCCTCCAGATTCTATATAAAAAGAATTCGGATGCCGGCTGTAAACAATTACTTTTAAACTACTTCCTGTCTTGGTGCAATCTAGGATAGTGTAGTAAAGGACAAGAGCTGAAACCACTCTTGTCCAATAACTCGTATCCTAATGACCACAAATCCAAACTTGGAAGAAGGTGCTCACAATATCCTTGCAGGATTGATTATGAAGTAAGACAAACAAGCCAGACAAGATATACGCATTAGTCGTGAAACAGAAAACGCAATCTTTTCTTGAAAAAATATGTCCAACGTGTGCGCTCTGCTTTTGGTATTTCGCTTTGACTATGTATGATGGTCTGTCATAATTTTTTTGTAAAATTGTAATAACACAAGTCTTTTTTTGGTGTATTACTAACACAACATAACTAACATTAATATTTTTGAGCATTTATACCAAGATTGATAATGCAAAGTAAACTGTAATGATAATATTTAAGATGAGACTGAAGAAGTCAAATCACTTGGGGTCCAAAGTGTTATTTATTTATGAATAATGAGCTGCAAAGAGACAATATTAATTAAAACATGCATGATTAACTCTATTAACACGCCAACCAGCTGGACCATGTTAGTATCTGTATAATAATGGGATTTATTGCAGAAAACAATATTGGTAAGACATATATGATTATGATCAGTATTATAAGACAACCCTCCAATGACAATCCTCCACTCTGATCAGAACTTATCGAGTACAACCAGAAGCCCTTGTTATTTGTATCTGCTTATGAAATGCGTACTATATATATAATTAGTCCACCTAGAATTGTTTCGTCCATGAACAACAGTTGGTTGGCGAGGAAAGTCAAATGAACCTGCTGATCTAATCATGACACTTTGTAGATGCCCTGAACTCCTGGAGACTGCGAGGTCATAGCAATCCCAGATTCCACATGACATAACAAGCAGCAAAACTAGAACTATTCCAAGAAGCCAAAAGATGGCCTCTGGCTTTCTGGAATTCATTAAGGTAGCCTGGAATTAATCAAGAAATCCATGCGAGGTGGTTCTGAGACAAAAAATAATAATAATAATAATAATAATAATGCCATCTACATGGATTTATTCGCTCATCGACATTGCCATTTATAAGTGCAATGCTTCAAATTTCATGGCAATGAGCCTGTGACCCTTGGTGCCTTAGATTGTGGCAACATTGAAGATGATTATTAATAACCTGGCATTCACAGACAAACTTACTGCTTGATTTGAACCTGCAATTATTTAGGCATGCATCAATGTCTTAATTCCACTTTCAATCAGTCGTTGATTGAATTAATTTCAAAACTAATGCAGATAAGGAAAACTCCAGTTGGTCATTTCAGTTCTTTTTAGTATGCAAAACTATTGACAAACATATTCATTCTTCCTTCTAAAGCGATCTAAATGGTCCGAATTATGCCTTGGATTGCTGGCAACTAGAAGTCGTCCCTGGTGGTCCAATTTTTGCCTTGGATTGTTGGTAATTAGAAGTCATCCCCTGGTGGTTGACTTTTGCCTTGGATTGCTGAAGGTACGAGGTCGTCCCTAATGGTCCGACTTTTACCTTGGATTGCTGGAGATGAGAGTCGTCCCTGGTGGACCCATTTTTTCCTCGGAGCGCTGGAGCTTGGTGGTCGCTTCAAGTCTTTGAGTCGACGATGATCGCGGTCAGATGATAATTTCTAGTGGTCGGTGTATCTATGCTCCATGATTGCGGGGTGCTTTGGCCGGGGGTTAGAGACCAATGTTCATGTTGTTATAGTGTCTTTGGTGGTCATGGATTTCTGGTGATAAGGCATGATTCAGATTGGGTTTTACTGGTGTTTTCTTGCGGTCGTCTAACGAGTAATGATCGCCTTTGTGACAACGAGTTTGGTAGTTAGGTGCAGTGAACACCTCTTCAATTCACAGTGGCCTTCAATCAAAGGTTGGGGAACAACTATTTGTACCAGACCTAAAATCATGTACCAGACCTAAAATCATGAGTTTAAGGGTATGAATGGATTGGATGCTGATCATTGGGTGTTAGGGGAGTCGTCATTGGGCTTGTTGACCATTAAAAATCAAGGGTGCAGAAGCGTGATCTCAAGGGCAGCTGGTCTGATCACTCATAATTTTGAAAGAGAATTGATGAATTTGGAATTAGAATTTGAAGTTGGCATATCTAGGAAGCTATGAGTTTAAAAGTGAGCTGATCTCCAGGAAAGTTTAAATTTTATAATGATCTCAGCTTATTTTCTAGTTGTTTGGAGTGTCTCTATATAAAGTCACATAGCATTCTTGTAAAAAGGGTCTAAGACCAAAACAATCAAATTCTAGTTATTATTATTTTTTTTTTAGAAAAGGAGCATTCTTCATTCGTATAAACAGATCTAAAAATCTGAAATTACATAGCTGAAGATCTAATATAGCAAAAGCATAAGAAAAATCCAACAAAAGAATTCTTCTTAACCTACTACATAAAAATACATAACGCGATTTATCTCCTTCAATAGAAGATTTACAAAGGCACACCACTCGCGACTCTACTCTCGCGAGCATTAGATCCAGATCCAGTATGGTCCGTGCAGCAACTACCATGCCAACAGGTAAATTTGAGACATAGGGGAAAATATCGCTTTGTTGGTAAATTTCTGTAGCAAATAGAGAATCGTTCTTCAAATCGAATCTTCCTCTATGAACTTTGGCTCCCATAGTCTTATTTGAAACACCAAAAAAGGTGAAAAAACTCCAGAAGGAGAGAAAAAAACTCACAAAAAGTGAGACAAACCCATAAAAGTGGGAGTAAACCAACGAAACTAAAAACAAAAACAAAAACAAGCTAGTTGAAAGAAATTTTGGTTGGGGCTCACCGCCGGAAGAAAGTCGGCGGCAACCCCAAGTTGTAAATCTAGGATTTTTCTCTAAGAGGAGGAGAGAAAAGAGAAAACCCTCGATTGGGGCTAATTCTAGTTGTTATTTTTATTTTAGTTATTGTACCTTGGTTTAGTTTTACAATTTTATCATGTTTTTTTAGTGTAACTTAAACTAGTCTACCAAAAGATCAAAATCCGGTCTAGTCTAGTTTCACAAATATGTGTTCTATTTTGTGATCCTGAAATAGCTTTGCCAGAAAATGCACTTCTAGAAAACTACTAGCCATATTGTAATAGCCCAGGTAAAAATTTGGATTTTTACCGAGACTGTAAAAGTCTTTTTACAGTGATTTACCGAAAGAATTAATCTTGGCTAATTAATTCAAGGTAAATCGGGCGTCGTTTTTCGTAACCGAGGGTTTTCCCGCGCTCGAGATTTTTCCGTGGATTTTACGGACCAAATTTGGTATTTTTCGGGTCCCGGAATCTTCGAAAAATCACACCGGAAAATAACCAAGAGGGTATCAGTTATTTTCTGGTCCGGACCGGACTCGCTCCATAATGCAGACAAGCTGCATTATTGATCGTCACAGGTTGTACAGTTTTTTTTCACCTTTATAAATCAGAAGCAGGAGAGGAGAAGGGGAGGAAGAGAAGAAAAGAGGAAGAAAGGAGAGGAAAAAAAGAGAGGAAAAGGAAAAAAAAGAGAAAGAAAAAAAAGAGAGAAAAAAAAGAAAGAAAAAGGAAAAAAAAGAAGAAAAGAAATAAAAAAAGAAAAAAAAAACACATAAGGGAAAAAAAACCAAGAGAAGGGAAAAAAAAAGAAAAAAAAAGAGAAAAGAGAAAAAAAAAGAAATTGAAATCCGAAAAAGAAAATAAGGAAATGAAGAAAAATGGGAAAAAAAGAGAGGGACACTGTTCATCGTCACCCTCCCCTCTCGGGTTGCTGTTAACCCGTAGCGTCTCCGCGCCGCCTCTCGACTCACCGACGCCACCATCGTCGTCGCCGTGCCATCGGGACCTCGACGCCGCCCTCCCCGCTCCTTTCCGCCGCGAGACGCGCCGCCGAGGGCCGTTGACCCGCGAACAGACCCGGCGGATCTGCTTCTCCCGCGTCTCTGCTCAGCCTCCAGCGCCGTCGTGCCCGGGTTTTCATGTCCCATGGAGTCGCCATCGTCCGCCGCTGCTGTTGGTGTGCTCGCCCTTCCTCCTACGCTCGTCGTTGCCGTCGCGCCGTTGCAACCCGCTGGTACGACCCGGGTTTCGCAAGATCCGTTTGAGGTAGGCGGGTCGCCTAGTTCTGGGCTTGGCTTCTTTTGATTTGGGCTTGGGCGTGGGCTGGCTGTGCTGCTGGGCTCTGCACGGGCCTGGGCTTGGCACTGTGCAGGGTCTGAGCCGGCACTATTCATGGCCCAGTCCAGTTTAAAAAAAATAATATATATATATTTATTTTTTGGAATAAAATCAATTTTGGAAAAATATATATATTGTTTTGAGAAAAATATAAAAGGTTTTAATTATAGTGTTTTGGAATATATATATAAATATATATATAGATTCCTTGAAAATTAAAATAACTATGTTTGTTGTGAAAAATTAATATTATGTTTATTTGGAAAAGATATATATTATGAAAATATTTTCTGGAATATTATATAAATATGTTATTGTGAGACGCCCCGACCCATATTTACCGTACACAGTAAACACGTGCCAGAACTGTGACAACCCAACCCAACAAAGCCCGACGGACTGCGTATAAAACAATAAGCTGGCCAACGGCCCAATATCAAAAACTGTTAACCGGCCCTTCGGCCCAACATAGAACTCGTCACCCGAACCCCGGGGACACCAACCACAACAACCATCCGGCCTAATGGCCTAATTACAATGTAAGCACAGCAGTAACCCAACAATATGCACAGCGGAAGACTTATGACTCACATGTCAACATATGCAAGGCCCAATGCAACTAATGGATCCGAGTCCTGTCCGAGGGATAACGTCGCAGCCTGTCTGGAATGCAACATACCTGAACCACAAATAACTCAACCTACGGAATGAAAGCCTGCAGGTGAGGGGTGAGTCCGAAGTGCCCACCGGGTAAACCCATAAGCAAATATACATATACAACACCGTAAATAATCCAAGTCACAACACAACAACTAACCAAGGTCCTCACGAACCTTAAATACACACTGGTGATTCTAGACACGCTATTCCAATTTTATTATCAGGGCCCCTATCACAAGCTAAATGATGGCCGTCGCCTGGTAGTCAAGCTAGCTAGCCCGTGGGCCCCGCCCTGGTACCTCCACGTATAACTGGCACAGACAGGGAGCAGACCCCAAGCACACTCTCCCTCAGCGCCTAAAATATAAAAACTGGTACAGACAGGGAGCAGACCCCAAGCACACTCTCCCCCAGCACCATAAAAAATAAGACTACCATCTGGCTGTTCCAACATTTAACTGTGACTCACTAGATGTCTAAGTGTATTCAATTTTATTATTTCCTTTTTTCCTCGACTAATTACCACATCTCTATCATCCAACCATTATCTCATTATCCCGAGCAGGCTCGCAGCCTCTCCGCTCGTCTGGATAATAACCAATACCAAACTGTCATCACATAATAGTACCCCCGGTACTCAACTCACACAATTCTACGGTCAACAACTACAATAATCTTACTTATATCCACAATCCCAACATCATCAATTATATCAACAGCAACAATAATTTCAACAACATCAACGGCAACAATTATCAACTTAATACCTCACACAACAACCATACACTGTCACAAGACTTCACACCAGCAATGTCACATATAGTCAATAACTCAACAGTAGCAATATTCTCAACAACATCGATGGCAACAATTATCAACATAATTCATCACAAAACAAACCATACACAGCCACAAGTATCATACCAGCATCATTGGACTCAGTAAACAAATAGCAACTTGATATCACGGGATGTAAATAAATATTTACTTAACCTCACCTTAGCCGATTATCAAATACGGAATCCTCAACAGGTTCCAAAGCCGGTTCCTCGGGCAACTGTTCAGTATCGATTCCTATGTAACAAATAATAGCATGTACACATAAGATGCATATAAACTTGATATGCATATGATGTGCAATAAAACATCAACCCGGCTCGGTCTCGGTTACCTCGTTATCATCATCATTTACCATTTATTTCTAGGTATCAAAATACTTTTCCAAGTATTATTCCGGTATTAATACTTTGGTAAAAACCTTTCAAAAATTATTGTCGTAACTATTCTTTCTTTTCAAAAATTATAACCATAGAGAATAATTATATTTTTCCAAAAATTATTTTTGCCAAGTTAAATCCTTTTTTTCCAAATTATTTCCATATTCAAAATACTTTCAATTAATTATTTTCCATAACCTTATTACCAAAATATTTCCATAATAATAATATATATTTCCAAAAATATTTCTATAAATTATTTTCTAATAATATATATTTTTTCCAGATTTTTTTTTTATTTTTTTTCCGGGTCGGGCCTGTGAACAGTGCAGGACTGGGCCATGCGCAGTGCCAAACCCAAGCCCAGGCTCAGGCCCAGCTGCAGGCCCAAGCTCCAAGCCCATCACAAAGCCCACTGCCCACAAGCCCATGCTCATTACTCAGCCCACATACTAATCTCTAGCCCATGAAAAATAAAAACCGCATGTAAAGTTAGCAGCCCACATGCGTAAATTGAAAATAGCCCACACGTGAACAGTAACAGGCATGAACAGTACACCCATGCAGGCTACTGTTCATCTTCCTCACAACTTACCTGCGTGGGTGGCGCGGCAGAACTTGGCTCGGCGACGGGCGTGGCAGGCGGCAGGTGACGAGTGCGACACGGGGACGGAGGCACGGGGAAAGGCCAACGTCGGCGGTGAGTGGTTGTTGTCGGCGGCGGCACCAACGCGACGGAACGAAGTATGGGAGAAGGCGGTGTGATGGTGGGCTGCAGTGTTGACGTGCGAGCAAGGAGGAGAGCAGGGAGTAGAGGGTGGTGGTGACGAGCTGGCGTTGTGTTGGCTCGGGTTGCAGGTGGTGATGGTGGTTCACGGGGAGGAGAAGAAGAAAAGAAGAAGGGATGGTGGCCTGTGACGTCGTGGTGCAGGTGGCGGCAGCAGGTGGCGTGGGTGTGGTTTTAGTGGCTGCTGGTGGTGGCGACTGGTGGTGGTGATCTCGGATGTGTGGTGTTGTGATGGCGGCGGTCGATGGCCGCGGGGAGGAGAAGAGGAAATGGTGGTGTTGGTGTGTTATGTGTTTATAAGTTTCTTGTTGTTTGTTTAATTCTTTTGCAGGGGATAAGCAGTGAGATGGCTTCAACGAGCAAGGAAAAGAACGAGGTGCATGACAGCACTTCACAAGTCTCACAGGAAGACTTCACGGGCAAGCTTCACGGGTTCACGGGAGAAGCGACAAAAACTCACGCGGGAGCAGGAAGGAAGAAAATTCGAAAAAGGAAAGAAAAGAGAAAAGAAAAGAAAGGAAGAAAAGGAAGGGGACAGGGGCATAGAGGTAATTTTCCGTCCCGAGTCCAAAAATATGACTTGGGCTCGAAAAATCCAATTGATTTTCCTGAACGACGTCCAAGTCTCGGAATTGAAAACCGAGGCTCGGTTAGTTAGGAAGACACTCCCGAGCGCAGGAAACTCTCGGTTTTGAAAAACGACTCCCGATTTACCGTAAATTAATTACCCAAGATTAATTCAACAGTAAATCACGGTAAAACGACTTTTACAGTCCCGGTAAAAATTAAAAATTTTACCCGGGCTGTTACATTCTACCCCCCTTAAAAAGAATTTCGTCCCCGAAATTCTGTCTTATCCGTGGGTCCTACCACGATAAGATTCTGGCACACTCTGCCAGGTGTCCAAACTCAACATGAGATACCGCTTATACCCTTAAGCGACATCTCATCCGCTTATAAATACCAAAACCTCATGACTGGCATACTCACACACAACCATGGATTCGCCACTGAGATCAAGGACAACCTTTGACTCCGAGAACAACAGCTACATCGGCGGCAGAGCTTTCCCGACAAGCTCTGAGGATGAACCTCCCAAGAAGCGGTTCAAGACCAACATCATCGGTCTGCAGGAGCACATGGTCGTTTCCCCAAAACGACGGAAGAAGCGAGTTCCCGAGAAAACTGAAGATCGCAAGGGCAAGGCGATCGCTGGAAGCAGCACTCCGCAACAGAAGCTGACACAATTGAACTTCTCGCTGAAGAAGATCAGCTCGGCGGTGGCGCAGATCGAACTGGAGCGCATGGAGCTCTTCCCGCACATGGAAAATGTCAAAAAGATTGTAAAAGATCTAGAGAAGCAAGTAGCTCAATGGAGTACTTATTCTCCTGTTGTAAAACTATTATAAAATCAATAAAATAAGTTTTCCCTTTTAAAATCAAAATCTCTTATGTTACCAAGTCTTATGTTAAATGGAAAAATAAAACATCTCAAAGTAAAACAAAGATCAATAATAATAAGAATATAAAATCAAATATAAAGAAATTAAAATCAAAACTCGTTTAACAGAATCAAAACAAAAAGAAATTAAAACCAAAACAAATTTTCATGAACGATGCTCGTATCGGACGAAAACACCCTCAAACCAAGAAATGTAACTGGCACAGTGGTGATCACGGGAACGTCCTGTGTCGTTAACTCGCACGACGATGATCACGAGCACATCCTGTGTCTCTCGAAAGACACGTTACCCACTTGTTCACAATTTCCGCATGAGCCAAAACGTCTGTCTCGTCTCGTATCTCTCCACGATGCCCGAACAGCTGTAAACTCGTCGCACATGTGCTCTACTCGAGGTACGGTCCCATCTGTCTGGCCTCAACGATCACGGATGCATGTGATAAAAGATGCAAGAAAATATAGTATATCCATGAAAAGAAAAGGCAAGGTAGCCAGAGCGAAATAAAATCAAGAGATAGAAAAGGCTGAAAAACTCTGGCACGGTAGTCCGAAAAACGCGTGAAGCAATAAATGCAAGCAACGGTAAAATTCAAAAAGCAAAATTTTGAAAATAAAAAACGGTAATCACGCTCCCCTTAAGTGTATAAAAGAAGGAGCGGTGATGTGTAAATCCTCAAAAGCATTTTAAAAGCAAACAAAACGCTCAAGCAAACAAAACCACAAAATTCCGAAAAGCAAAACACTACACGTCAAACAACATGCCTGCTCCCTCATCCGTCTTCTTCGTCGAAGGTGCCAATCTTGGCAGAAGGAATCGTCTGGCCTATAGCATGGTCAACGAGCGTGCTGAAGAGCTACCGAACGAGCTCGGCAGAATGCCACGCCTTGTCTTCGTCGACGAGCTCTACTCATCAAGGTTCTTCGTCACTCCAATGGAAGAGGTGTTCTTCCTAGAGGACCATGGGACACTGAGGACTTCATACTACGGCTCAGCAAACTCCGTGATGTTCTTCATCTCGGATAGGCTTCTAGAGTTCAGCCTGGAGTCCACTTGCCAAACTGTGGAGCAAGGTGCTTACTACCAGCTCTCAATGACAGCCCAGAGCATTCCCAGAATGACTCGGCTACCTCCAACCTGGCCAAAGGTACGGCTACTGGTGTGGAACTGCAGAGGAGTTGCAAGACGTGCACAAGAGTTCTCACGCACCCTGAGGGACTTGAAGAACCAGTATAAACCGAACATGGTTCTTCTGACGGAGACGCAGTGGCAACCACGGGACGATAACGGTCTGATTCCACTCCGATTCCCTCAAGCTAACCGGTTCGAGATTCCTGGCCAACGCGACAGAGGCGGCATGTGGTTCTCTTGGAGCGATAGGGTCACGGTCAACGTCAACAGTGACGCAAACAGTTTCCGTGTCAACGTCGTCGCAAACCGTTAAATGTATTTTTCTTTTTATAAATTATCAAAAATCAATGTATTATTTCTTTTTTTTTTATAAAATATCAATGTAATATTTCTGTTTGTAATCAATATATTAGTATTATTAATAATATTTATATTTCCGCTTATTTATGGCATCATTACCTCTTATGTGTATGTTCTGCGACAGCTGGCGTCCCTCGACTGGATCCATAATGCACTAACTAAATGATGTAAAATAATAAACAACTGGAGCGAACTATGCAAACAAGACAACAACACACATAGACTGCCCGACAAGACCTAACGCCCGCTCCGCTACCAAAATGAGACGCCCCGACCCGTATTTACCGTACACAGTAAACACGTGCCGGAACTGTGACAACCCAACCCAACAAAGCCCAACGGACTGCGTATAAAACAATAAGCTGGCCAACGGCCCAATATCAAAAATTGTTAACCGGCCCTTCGGCCCAACATAGAACTCGTCACCCGAACCCCGGGGACACCAACCACAACAACCATCCGGCCCAATGGCCTAATTACAATGTAAGCACAGCAGTAACCCAACAATATGCACAGCGGAAGACTTATGACTCACATGTCAACATATGCAAGGCCCAATGCAACTAATGGATCCGAGTCCTGTCCGAGGGATAACGTCGCAGCCTGTCTGGAATGCAACATACCTGAACCACAAATAACTCAACCTACGGAATGAAAGCCTGCAGGTGAGGGGTGAGTCCGAAGTGCCCACCGGGTAAACCCATAAGCAAATATACATATACAACACCGTAAATAATCCAAGTCACAACACAACAACTAACCAAGGTCCTCACGAACCTTAAATACACACTGGTGATTCTAGACACGCTATTCCAATTTTATTATCAGGGCCCCTATCACAAGCTAAATGATGGCCGTCGCCTGGTAGTCAAGCTAGCTAGCCCGTGGGCCCCGCCCTGGTACCTCCACGTATAACTGGCACAGACAGGGAGCAGACCCCAAGCACACTCTCCCTCAGCGCCTAAAATATAAAAACTGGTACAGACAGGGAGCAGACCCCAAGCACACTCTCCCCCAGCACCATAAAAAATAAGACTACCATCTGGCTGTTCCAACATTTAACTGTGACTCACTAGATGTCTAAGTGTATTCAATTTTATTATTTCCTTTTTTCCTCGACTAATTACCACATCTCTATCATCCAACCATTATCTCATTATCCCGAGCAGGCTCGCAGCCTCTCCGCTCGTCTGGATAATAACCAATACCAAACTGTCATCACATAATAGTACCCCCGGTACTCAACTCACACAATTCTACGGTCAACAACTACAATAATCTTACTTATATCCACAATCCCAACATCATCAATTATATCAACAGCAACAATAATTTCAACAACATCAACGGCAACAATTATCAACTTAATACCTCACACAACAACCATACACTGTCACAAGACTTCACACCAGCAATGTCACATATAGTCAATAACTCAACAGTAGCAATATTCTCAACAACATCGATGGCAACAATTATCAACATAATTCATCACAAAACAAACCATACACAGCCACAAGTATCATACCAGCATCATTGGACTCAGTAAACAAATAGCAACTTGATATCACGGGATGTAAATAAATATTTACTTAACCTCACCTTAGCCGATTATCAAATACGGAATCCTCAACAGGTTCCAAAGCCGGTTCCTCGGGCAACTGTTCAGTATCGATTCCTATGTAACAAATAATAGCATGTACACATAAGATGCATATAAACTTGATATGCATATGATGTGCAATAAAACATCAACCCGGCTCGGTCTCGGTTACCTCGTTATCATCATCATTTACCATTTATTTCTAGGTATCAAAATACTTTTCCAAGTATTATTCCGGTATTAATACTTTGGTAAAAACCTTTCAAAAATTATTGTCGTAACTATTCTTTCTTTTCAAAAATTATAACCATAGAGAATAATTATATTTTTCCAAAAATTATTTTTGCCAAGTTAAATCCTTTCCAAATTATTTCCATATTCAAAATACTTTCAATTAATTATTTTCCATAACCTTATTACCAAAATATTTCCATAATAATAATATATATTTCCAAAAATATTTCTATAAATTATTTTCTAATAATATATATTTTTTCCAGATTTTTTTTTTATTTTTTTTCCGGGTCGGGCCTGTGAACAGTGCAGGACTGGGCCATGCGCAGTGCCAAACCCAAGCCCAGGCTCAGGCCCAGCTGCAGGCCCAAGCTCCAAGCCCATCACAAAGCCCACTGCCCACAAGCCCATGCTCATTACTCAGCCCACATACTAATCTCTAGCCCATGAAAAATAAAAACCGCATGTAAAGTTAGCAGCCCACATGCGTAAATTGAAAATAGCCCACACGTGAACAGTAACAGGCATGAACAATACACCCATGCAGGCTACTGTTCATCTTCCTCACAACTTACCTGCGTGGGTGGCGCGGCAGAACTTGGCTCGGCGACGGGCGTGGCAGGCGGCAGGTGACGAGTGCGACACGGGGACGGAGGCACGGGGAAAGGCCAACGTCGGCGGTGAGTGGTTGTTGTCGGCGGCGGCACCAACGCGACGGAACGAAGTATGGGAGAAGGCGGTGTGATGGTGGGCTGCAGTGTTGACGTGCGAGCAAGGAGGAGAGCAGGGAGTAGAGGGTGGTGGTGACGAGCTGGCGTTGTGTTGGCTCGGGTTGCAGGTGGTGATGGTGGTTCACGGGGAGGAGAAGAAGAAAAGAAGAAGGGATGGTGGCCTGTGACGTCGTGGTGCAGGTGGCGGCAGCANTGGCAGGCGGCAGGTGACGAGTGCGACACGGGGACGGAGGCACGGGGAAAGGCCAACGTCGGCGGTGAGTGGTTGTTGTCGGCGGCGGCACCAACGCGACGGAACGAAGTATGGGAGAAGGCGGTGTGATGGTGGGCTGCAGTGTTGACGTGCGAGCAAGGAGGAGAGCAGGGAGTAGAGGGTGGTGGTGACGAGCTGGCGTTGTGTTGGCTCGGGTTGCAGGTGGTGATGGTGGTTCACGGGGAGGAGAAGAAGAAAAGAAGAAGGGATGGTGGCCTGTGACGTCGTGGTGCAGGTGGCGGCAGCAGGTGGCGTGGGTGTGGTTTTAGTGGCTGCTGGTGGTGGCGACTGGTGGTGGTGATCTCGGATGTGTGGTGTTGTGATGGCGGCGGTCGATGGCCGCGGGGAGGAGAAGAGGAAATGGTGGTGTTGGTGTGTTATGTGTTTGTAAGTTTCTTGTTGTTTGTTTAATTCTTTTGCAGGGGATAAGCAGGGAGATGGCTTCAACGAGCAAGGAAAAGAACGAGGTGCACGACAGCACTTCACAAGTCTCACAGGAAGACTTCACGGGCGAGCTTCACGGGTTCACGGGAGAAGCGACAAAAACTCACGCGGGAACAGGAAGGAAGAAAAGACGAAAAAGGAAAGAAAAGAGAAAAGAAAAGAAAGGAAGAAAAGGAAGGGGACAGGGGCATAGACGTAATTTTCCGTCCCGAGTCCAAAAATATGACTTGGGCTCGGAAAATCCGATTAATTTCCCTGAACGACGTCCAAGTCTCGGAATTAAAAACCGAGGCTCGGTTAGTTAGGAAGACACTCCCGAGCGCAGGAAACTCTCGGTTTTGAAAAACGACTCCCGATTTACTGTAAATTAATTACCCAAGATTAATTCAACAGTAAATCACGGTAAAACGACTTTTACAGTCCCGGTAAAAATTAAAAATTTTACCCGGGCTGTTACATATTGTTTTTGGGAAAATATATATACATGTATAATTATTTTCTTTTAGAAAATTGTATTATGGTAAATAATTTTATGAAAATATTTTGTAAAATACATATATATTGTTAGAACAATAGCCCTTCGCTAGAGGGGGGGTGAATAGCGATAATCAAATAAAACCGAAATAAGCAGGAATTAAATGCGGAATTAAAAGATTGAAGGACAAAAGCAATTTATCCTGGTTCACACACACTCTACTAGTGTGGCTAATCCAGCCCTTCAAGTCTCACTTGAAGATTTCACTATCTACGTTAAGCTTACGGGTGCTTAACAAACCGTTTACAACCTAGGAATTCTAGTCACAAGAATCC